>NCSJ02000312.1:0-50699 GCA_002812745.2 Scytalidium lignicola
AATATTATAAGTTAATTATTAGAATTATAATGTATTTTATCAAGTATATCTTACTTATACTTCCTTGTTAGTTTATATAAATTACTAACTAGGTTTTTGTCTTTTAYAAGTAATTACTTTTTACTATAAGTTACTTATAAGCCTTTTCTACTTCTTTAATAATAAATTTGGTTATAGATTAAGTAATAAGAAGTTTAATTTAAAGCTTAAGTACAAAGACATTGTTAAGCAGAAGATAGACTTAATGAAGATGATTTAACAAGTAATAGTTTTATCAAATTACTAAAGTACTTATAAACTGTTTTATTATAAGACTTTATTGTTTTATAATCTTATTATCCTTTTTTACTATTCTTTTCTTATAACCCTTTTTATAGACTAATTTAAGAAGAGTTTGCTTTTATAATCTAATTAAATATAATTATAAAAAAAGTTGTAAAATCTAATCTTATAACAAGTTTTACTTGAAATTAATAATATATTATAAAATACTTATAAAATTATTCTTCATAATAATAACTAGCTAATTAATAAGCTTGAACATAAAATAAAGTATTAAGTTAAGACAAAGTTAAAATCTATTTACATTAATCTTAAAGATCTAATTCAAGGCTAGATTCTTATAATTATAATCAATTATATAAGACTTTTAAAGCAAGATCTCTTATAAACATAACCTTAAGCACCTTTATAAACAACTTAAATATCTTTATAAACTTTACAAGAATCTTTGTAAAATCCTTTATAAGAATTTATATTATCTTTTATTTAATAAGTTTTAGTTAATGAATTAATTATATCTTCTAATATCTCTTTTAGATTAACATCTCATTTACTGTCGGTTCACCTGTAGCACGAAGTACAGTACGCAATTATACGTAATATACTCGTTGTGTTATTCCATGGTTGTTGTACGAATAAGGGTAGGAGGGCGAAGCTGTAAGAGCTTCGCTTGTTCCCACTACCTAATCAGGACTAGCTTACAAGGGCACGTGAATATCATGTATACATAACCACTATTCTACTAACACTAGAACTACTCTAAAAATGGCCGTACACTATAACTCCCAAAATGCTCAAATCCGTAGAGTTTTCCTAATCGCATGCTAATTGCCTAATTAGGAATAACTCCAAATCCTTCCTCTGTACAATTCTCCGTTCCACCACCTACACCGTCACGTTCTACCTATTCTACCACTTCCAATTGCACTTTATTCATATCCAACAGCTGTTTCAGAGCACTAGATGGCTTTCCTTTAGTCATGGAATCAGCTAGGTTTGTAATTCCTTCAATCTATTATACTTCAACGATCTAACGTTGTTCATACGCCTAGCGGAAGCACATCATATCAATCATAAGCCACTTTTCCTGTGTGATTCCTAACTTGACAAGGCAATTGTACAATAACCTTGAATCCATACATATAACCAGTAAGAAGTCAATTTCAAGAATTCCTTCGATAGTTAACTTAATCATAACCCCCATATCAAATCCATAAGCTATTCTGTACAATTTTAAGGTCAAAACGCTATGTATAACCCTTTTGCACTTGATCAATGTTTAGTATAATATATTCACATTTATTTTACAGTTTACAAGTACTACAATGTAGCCAATTTATAATAATAAGTCTTTGTTGTTCATAAATAAAGTATTCATAAAGATTAATAGTTATAACATCTCCTTATCAAGCTTGATGAATTATATTCTCCTAACAACATTCTGGATTTACTATTATAAATGTTTATTCAACAATTTCATGTCTTCTTAACTAGGATCAATAGCTTAAGCAGCTATTAATAGGTCATATAACACTTCTAATTAATAAACTGAAGTTATATATACTCCTTAAGTACATTGTATAATATATTACTCCTTGGTAATAAGGTTTTAACATACAATTCCCCATAAGCTTGTTATAATAACTGATTTCCCAGTTACAAGCTGTAGATTAGCATACTAATACTCTTGAGTAAGTGAAATTCTAGTATTGTTCAGTTGTATAATACTTCTATTGAACTTGATTCCCTTGTTGATAATCAATGTTTTATATTCTTTTACCAGGAAGTTAGCCTTTTTCAACTGTTCTTACTTAAGTTTAACAAATTAAACATCTTTAATAAACAAGGTATTATTGATTTGAAGCCTTACAACACTAAAAGGTTTAATGTTATACAATAAGTAAAGGTTATATATTGACAGTTTTATAACAAGCACTTCAACATAATAAGAGTAATAAGTTTAAAACTAATAGTTTCTAACTTCAAGGACTTTGTAAAGTAATTTTACAACTTGTAGAATTGAACTTTCATAAAGACTAAGTTGTTTTATAAGCTTTAAAAGTAGTTATATATAAAAATCCTGATTTAACAAAGTAATAGACTATATATATACTTGTGAAATGTTTTATAAGTACAAGCTTATATCTTTATACTTTATAACAACAATACAAAGAATAATACACTGGTTAACATGTTGAATAATAAGTGATTAAGTTAAAACAAGCTTCTTCTTGTTGTCCTTATAAGCTTATACTACAAGGCATAACTTTTTGAAAGCTTTTTTAGTTCCTTTGTTTTTGATTTTGTCCATAAACCTAACGTTGAATATGTATATATCATTAAGTATACTTTAAGGATTTACAATCTTGAAAACGCCTTTTTCAAGTAGTCCTGATATTTTAACTTGACATAAGGCTACAAATTAAGGTTTTAATTCCTTATCTTATAAGAAAGTAGTAATTTCAAGGTATTTACAAGGTCTTTTACATCTTTACTTTACAAGTAACATTAGCAGTAGAGTAACAGTTATAGTCAACTTGTTAAGCTTCTCTTAATACTCTTCATTGGTTATAATTCTTAACTCTAGCTTTAGTAACTCAATTCCATCGATTTCTTCCATAAATGTAAAGTATAATTTCATAACTGTTAACCTAAATAATATGTTCTCATATAGTAATACTAATATACATATTTCTCCGTTTATACTTACAAGCTTGTATAACCTTTCCTAACTTCTGTTCTAACTTATGTTTCCTACTCTTTACACAAGAACATCTAAATTCAGTGATAAGTCATGAATAGTACTTATATCAAGGCTATTATACACGTTGATCATGTCTTGTACTTGTTGTTTTACCTTGATTTTACTGATTTCCTCTATAGCTTTCTTGATTACTATAACTCTTTAGCTTATAGTTAAGGCTAAGGTATCAAGTTCTAACATATATAAGTAAGTACTGTAAATTAATAATATAAGGATAAGTCTGTTAAGTCTTATTAAATCATTAACAACCTTGAACACTATTTGTAAAGTTATATCTTTGTCAAGATTATAAATTTCAACTGCAATTATCTAATAAGTATGTTGTACAAATACATAATATTATTCAACATAACCAATTAAGTTATGAACTTCTACTAGAATTACTTTCAAGGTTGTTTTTATAATTATAATACTTTGTTAGAACTCCTTACTAACAAAGTTCTTTCTAATATTAGTTATAATCTAGTCTAGAGGTTTTAAGTAAATGTTGATCTAATAAGCTTATAAAGTGTTCTAAATATACTTTGCACTGATATTCTAAAGTTATCTACTAGCCTAGTAACATATTCCTTCATTAATAATATGAAGTACAAGTTTACTGTCAATATAAAAGACATTAATAATAATAAAGTAATTAAAGTTGACATTATCTTATAAGTTGAATTTAAATCTTCTTAATAACTTACTATAATATTAGCAATAAGTACAGAACTTGGTAAGGTATTCTAATATATCTTTGTTAATATCATAACTTGTATAGTCTAATATACACTGTAATCTGGCTATTAACAAATAACTAAAACGTTGGTATAAATATTATAGTTTTACATTAGTCAAGAAACAAAGGTTTTCCTTCAGTAAATCAAAAANCAAGAGTATATAAAGATATATCTTAAAGTAAAAANGTTATAACCAAATCGTCATATAACCAGAATACTTCTTTGTAAGGTAATAAGTAAGTTTATAAGGTTGTTAAAATATATACCTAATTAGTCTATATCCATTAAGTACAACAAAAAGAATATAGTCAACTTAACTACATAAAATTCAATTTGTCCAATTAGTATATTCACTAGTATAAAACTTATTGAAATTGTACTCTTAATTCCAAATTATACTATTATTATATCTTTAGTTATGATATTCAATATTATAGTTTAGTCTACTCATTGTAAAGCTTCAAATTGACTATAATTAATTGTAAAATACTTTGTAACTCTTATATTAATCAAGATTCCATGAAATTATCTTGAATTATACCTTGTTAAGCTCTTTATACTATACACTTCTATTATAGTTGTTATGAAGGTTTTTAAGTCAAGTTCTTAAAGGTAATTCTCAGTCGTTAACACCTTAGTAGTTAGTTGATATAAGAAAGTATTATTAACTAATTCTATAATAATTAATATAACTAATTTTACTAAGAAACTTCTATATAAGGTAAAGAACATAATTATAATAAAGAATATAGTTTTAAGCTAATTAAGTTCCTCAAGGCCTGTTTTTACATTGTTATAAGTAAATAAAGTCTTGAAAGTAAGGCTTAATTTATCTTTTTCAAAGTTACTTCCTTTATAATTAACAACATATTATTTGAATTATTCATTAAAACATTATTCAAAACTATGAATATTAAAGTTAAATTTACTTATATTTCTAGCTTTAAAACATGTTTTCTCCACATCTTACTCTTCTTGTAAATATTTCCATGATTAACACCTTTCCCTTTTGCATATAAAGCATCTTCCTTACATTTAAGAATATAAAGTAATACATTTAAAACCTTGTGAATTAAATCATTAACTTATACTACAATTAATATAGTAATAACAATCTGTAAAGTAAGTTTCACTATTATATTCTTATTCCTTTTTNCTTCTTGTATAATATAATAAACAAATAAAGTTTGTTAATAAGTTGCTTTAAGTCTCTTAATAAGTTTGAAATAACATATCTACATACCAGAGATCCTTGGCAAATAATAATCAACTTCTCATAAAGAATATTAATTATCTTATAAGCTGGCTAAAGGCTATATTAAAACTCTTAAAGCTTGTTAATAAGTAATTGTATATTCTTAAGTATTGTTTTCCTAGAGTTTATAGTTATGATCAAGGCTAACGTTATGCCTTCTTATTCAGTATAAATTCAACAATAATATATAAATCCTTTGTAGAAGTTGTATAAGTAAGCATATACTTCTTCAAACATACATTTAACAAGGTTATTAACAATAAAATAACCTTTTGCTAACCTTGTTAGCATAATAAAGAACACTTTGATATAGAATTCCTCTAACAATTCTACTTGTTCATAATAACTCTTAAAGATCATCAATTTGTATTTAAAACTATTAATCACTTTATTGTACTTCTGGTCTTTTATGTACATCTTGACAATATTAAAGACTTGTTTTATATACATAAACTAAGTTAAAGGTGATAATGATAAGCTAAGCTCATAATAAGAACTATAGTCTTATTACAACTTGTAAAACTGTTGATAATCATTTTAAAAGGTTATAAGGGTTAGAAAAATACTTAATTCCTAACTTATATACATTAAACTAAAAACCTTAAGGTTGATTTAAATGTTTGTAAGGTAAATAATTATAAGAAGTATAATAATTACAAAAGTAATAAATCCTTTTTAGAAGTCTTAAAAAGTATGTTAAAAGTCTTCTTTGCTTTATAAG
This sequence comes from Scytalidium lignicola, assembly GCA_002812745.2. NCBI lineage: Eukaryota > Fungi > Ascomycota > Leotiomycetes > Scytalidium > Scytalidium lignicola. Next base: position 5,742 of record NCSJ02000312.1, read on the forward strand.
TGTTGTTCCTCCTCTTGTATGACATCCATAAAAGTCTAAATGATTATAATACTCTTAGTATTGTATATTACATATATATTATTATAACAAAAGCAATTCTATAGGCTTTATATCTCTTTCTAGATAATAACCTTAAAGATATTGACTGTAAAGTTCTTAAAGTCCTCTTAGAATAAGTCTTATAAGTTTGTATTACTAATTCTGTCAAAGTAATACTCATAGACCTTAGTAGTTAAGTATTCTTGTATGTCCTTTATAATAACATTCTTAAAGTTTATTCCTTATTCCCATTTCTTGATTAATATTATCCAATTTACCCTTATAATACTCTTTGTTACCCTTATAATAGTTTCCAGCTTATTCTCTTCTATAATCCTTGTTATATCTCCTATTTCCACTATATTTCCTGTTATTCTTAAGCTTTATGTTGTTGTTTACTAGTACTAGCATAAGGTACTTAAGTAGTTAAAAAGCAAAACTGGTTATACTTAAGTATAAAGAGTATTTACTTATAAGTAATAAACTCCATAATCTTAAAAGCTTGAACAGATATCTTCAAAGGTATAATAACTTCTTAGTCTTCTTGATCATCACAATTCCATAAGCTCTTAAATTCTCTTGTATACTTGTAAAAGCTTATAATTCCATGATAAAAGTGAAGATAAGATNAAAAAATTATAGTTTTAACATGTTATTTCTAGTCTATAAGAAGAAGAATAAAGAATATAAATGGTTTTTAAATAGAAATTAATAAAAATAAGTTATAAAAGAGTAGTTTTTCAAATAGAATTAATCAATTAATTAACTATGCAACTCTATAAGTAAACCACTTAACATCCAACCAAACATATTGTTTTTAGCAAAAACAAGTTTAACAACAACAATTACAAAAGTAAACTATCTGATATCCAACTAATCAAGTTGTAAGTTGGTAAATAACTGTTTCCCCCTTCAACTAGATAGATTTCAACTTTGTAAGTAAACTGCTAAATGTCCAACCAAATAAAAGTTATAATCTCCTAAGATTCAACTTCAAAAGTAGACTACCTAATGTCTAACTGATTAAACAATAATCTCCTGATCTGTATGTACAAACTGATTAATGTCAATTCACCTATAACATAAAGTATAATACATAATTATACATAATATACTCATTGTACTATTCTATGATTGTTATACGAATAAAGGTAAGAAGGCAAAACTATAAGAGCTTCACTTGTTCTTACTACTTAATCAAGACTAACTTACAAAGGCACATGAATATCACATATACATAACCATTATTCTACTAACATTTACTAACCTTTATGNTTTTTAACACTTACTTTCATAGTCAAAGATATATAAAAGGAGTTAAAAAAAAAGAATTATAAACTAACTATTAATNAAAAAAACTAAAAAAAAAGGTAAAGAAGTTAATAATATCTAAAAAATAAAATAAAAGTATAATTCTCTTATTGAAAAGTGATCTAGAATAAGGTTATAACTTGTATAACTTGTAAAAAGAGTAAAGAAGAAGTTATTTCCAAGTTAAAAGTAATAAAAGCTAATTATAACCTTTAACATCTTATTATAAAGTTTAAAGAATATTTATAACAAAGTATATACTCTATTATAAAAGGATAATCTAGAAGAGGACATTAAAATATATAAGAATAAAAAGAAAGTATTTCAAGAGTAATTCTTACTTGAATTATACTAAATTTTAGGTTTTTATAAATTAATATATAATGATAATTCATAAGTTATCATAAGATTTCTAATAAGTTAAAAATATATTTATTATTTTATTATTAAGTTTGTAAATTGTTATAAAGACTTTATATATTATCATTATTATTCTTTTCTTCTCTTTTACTAATTACCTTTTATTCAATAATGTTCACAAGTTCATATGTAGAATTTATAATATTAGTTAACATCTTTTTNAAACTAATAAAGAACATTTACTATATAATAATTTTACTCTTAACATATTACTCAAAAGTAATAAACATTTCTTATAATAATTAGAAGAGTAATAAGCATAAGAACAACTTGATTATAAGGAAGGAAGTAACAACAGTTAAGAGAAGAAGAATAACATTAAATACAACTTGTAAATAATCAAACTAACTTGTTAATAAGCTGAGGATAATGAAAAAGATAAGTAAATATTGTTATAATATTAATTTTACTTATAATAAGATCTTGTTATAACTTATAAACAATAATAATATTACTTTAAGAAGTAATAAAAGAGTTAGTAATTAAGGGAGTACAAGGATAAAAAGAGTAATTATAACTAACAAGAGTTATAATTAAAGCTTTAACAAGAGTTCTAACAAGAGTAAAAGTTATAATAAAAGCTTTAATAATAATAATAGTAAAAGTAATAAGAGTAATAATAAGAATAAGAAGAAGATAATTATGAATATCTAAACATAAGTTAATAAACTCCTTATTCTTATTCATAAAGTAATATATAACTTATAAAAGAAGTAATAACTTCTTTTATTATTATAATAACAATTAGTATAAGCTTTATTAAAGTACCTTAGAACAAAGATATATTTTGTTTATATACTAAACTTATTTGTATAATGTATACAAGGTTGATCATTAATATAGTTAACAAGGAATCCTAGAAGAACCTTTATATTTATAAACTTGTTAGTCCTCAGAATGCAACTTGTACAAAGCATTGACTATTATAAGAGAAGAAGAATAACCAAAGTATATATAACACTTATAAGATAGTCTAGGAAGGTTAGAAGAGTAAGAATAACTAAAGGAGCTCTAAGAGCTTTAAGACTTCTAAAAGCCTTTAAAGTTAGATTAGAAGGAGTTATAATAGTAATTATAATAAAACTCTTATTGGTAAAGTTAAAAGTTAAAGTAAAAGTGTAAAGACAGTTAATAAAGTTTCAAGATGACATGATAATAGTTTTGATAATAATTTTAATGATAGTAATAATGATTTTGATAGTGATTTTAGTAAGAACTAAAGGAGAACAAAGTCAAGAGGTAAATTCTTAAATATATATATCTTCTATAAATATCAAAGAGTTTTTCATAGTTGTAATATTAATATATATTATTACAAATAACCTTTAAATTCATTGTTATACTTAAGCTTTATTATACTCCTTTGTTAAGGCCTTTACAGGTCATATGATCAATGCTAAAAGAATGCTTACCCAAGTTGTTTATAAGTAGTAAAACACCTTTAACTCAACTATTTTGGATTTAAACAACTTTGTTCTAAAAATAACATGTTCACAAAGCATCTACAAAACCTATATTCAATTTATATATCAATATTTATGGTGGTTATGGAATTGCAAACGTGTAAAGGTTATAACACTTATCCTATAACACTGGTGAAATTACTATGCATTACAAGAAATTTCTCGTGTAAAGTCCCCCACGATAAGTTGTGCTTATGAATATATATTAAACACTCTATAACCATTTGTGAGCTATTTTCACCCCAACACTTGCAATTACTACCACATTATGCTAGTGCTGTCACTATCTCTGATATTATGGTCTGCAATTCTGTTTCTATTCAGCAGCTGACTTCAATGGCAATCAACAAGGGTTATTACCCTTCACATTAATCATATAATTGCCTACGACTATGTACAAAATGAGAAGGCTTTTACTAATTAAATGAGAGGAACTGAAAATGTTAAACCGGCTGCATTCTATTATTCCCAAAGCTGTTATAACTTATAAACAGCTTGTAGAACAATTATCGGTGTTTTCGGTGGTAATTATTTACAACTCTTCTAATGTACATGTACAATGTAATGTTCATCAATCCAAGAAAGAGCCATGAATACCTTTTCACTATGTACTAAGCTACAATGATACATTCTCTCAATTTTAGCCCCTCATTTACAGCACTGCTAGTACCACTCTCCTATTCTTGATAAAACAAATTGGAAAGTCCTAATATAAGAGATCGCATTCATCTTTACACTTAGCCTTAACCTACTAAATCTTCACAGGCTTAAAATTAACTGCTTTAGTTGATTAGCAATCTTACCTGATTTTATTATATCGCAAAAAGTAAATTGTATATTTTTAATAATTGTAGATAGCAATCATCTCTGGACTGGTACTAACAGACTATGGTGGACGGTGTTGTAAGATGCCACACGGTAATTAAGGGGTTTTTACAGCCATAAAGAGAATTTTCCTTCTGTGAATCTGGGTGTCCAAAGATTGATTTGTATTGTATCGCTGTGTTAGTATAGGTATATATCATAACCTCACTGTTGCGTGATTATATAGTGCCATCACCGTTAATTACTTGACCTTCCTTCTGTACTAACAGAAACCCTGATAAATACCCATAGCCTTATCAACTTTTGCTTTTTGAGCTTGTGAGAATAGAGGGGTGGGAGAAAGGCAGTAACATAAAGTTACAGCGTTTATCAGATTGAATACTACAGTTTATAGAAAATAGTTTGTTTTTATTTTACATCACAGTAAAGGATCAACTTCAAGTTCTATGACATTATTAACTTTTTTTTTATGAGAAACACTTTATTCTCTTGAAATCTCTTAGATATCAACCTTCTCTTAACTGAATATGAGTGAAATGAACTGGATGGTTCTGTCTGGAGTAAAATGCAATAGGCTAAGGGGGAAAATTTAGATAAACATCAGTAAGCAATACTAGCTAAATCCTTTAAGAATATTCTAGGAATAAGTTTGAAGGATATGATCCTCTGAATAATTGGACTATCTATAAAGCGAGAACGAAGATAGATCACACTGATATGTATGATTTTAAAAGTTAGCGTACTGGCGTTAGATGCGTCTTGCTACTAGGTGTTCCTTCCATGACCCCTGACTTGCTTCTTTAGCCTTAGCACTTACTACATACGTTCAACCTGCTCATCTCCCGCCTGTTAGTTGAGGAGACGTGCTAACTTCTTTTAGGCCCCCAGCACCTTATATGCAAACGCAACAGACTGGGGTAGACATGCCAGCCGCTATTCTGGTCTTAATTCTCCTTAGCTTCAAGACTCAACACTAGTCTCGTAACATTTGGGTCTCTTAAGATTGCCTTTCGGGTGTTGATCTGCAAAACCATCTTGTCAGCCCGCGTAGTATTTCCATACAACTAATAATTGCGCTTAGACCTAGAGAAAGCCCTAGAATCAAGTTTGTACTATAGATTGTACTGTAGTTCTCCTACTCTGTATAGGATAGACAACTAACCAAACTCCAATACAGTACACTGTTCATGTGAGATATGATAGGTGTAAGCCTGTGATTCTTTAACTACAACGCCCAACAGTTACTGCGTGATTGACCGCGTCAATAATCCGAAAATCCAGCTCTATTACATTTGGTCTACTATAGCTAACAGTTTCCACATGCTGCTGCCTTCATCTAAGTCCCCATACAAACTTTACAGTTAGCAATTACTTAAAATTCCTATTGCATTTTAACATGGTATCTATGATTTCATCAATCATTCTTCACACCTATGCAGACTGGGATGATCAGTTATTTCTCATTTAGGCCTGAACACTAAGTTATAGCGTTTAGCAATATATCAACCACGACGTTGATGAACCACAGACTCTTGAAGCTCCATGAGAACCTACAACAGTACAAGTCAATTCCAACGCAACAGCAATTACAGACCTAACTTTGCCTCAACTAGAGCTATATTGAAGGCTCCGGATTATATAACTGATGGCATGCGAACACAAGTGAATCGCAAGAGAATCACAATTCGCGTAAATATCATCCAGATCATCAATCGTGATTACTCCTACCTCCTCACACCCATCAAATCTATGCATATAGTCCTACAGCGAGTTAAAAACTGGTTTAACCCAAAGCAAGACGCAGTTAAACGCCGTTTTGCGGGATCAAACACACTCTAACTGGCTTGGGTACTGAGAGATTCTGCTATGATAGCCCAACGACTACCAGAATCTTGATAGAGGTAATTGTAATCCGAGCTCCTGCTGCATTTGCCTGGATCACGAGCTAGCTAGGCGTGTCGATTGTGGGTAAACCTGTGGGGGGTTTGTTTATGTCGTATCCGAAATTAGCTTTTACTCCTTCGCGAATTTCTAGTTCATACCATGTTGGTTCTTGCCAGCTACCAACTTCCTGTTTTAGAATCGGCTCAGTTCCAGCTATGAGATATTTCTTGCGTGATCTTGAGTATTGAGGACCTTATCCTCTTGGCTGCCGTATCAGCCAAGAGCGTTGGGTATCCGTTGGAAACGCGCCTCCTTATTCGAGATTAGCGTCGCTTCAATATTTATGGCCTTATACTGTATAAAACCTTATTTACTGATAGTATCGGGTCAATAATTTTGCCACAGCTCGTGTCATCGAATTACTTACAGAAACGGTCCGCAGAATAGATTGTCCGCCGATATACCGGATAGAAAGCGATATATCACGCTACTTTATTGGAAAATACCGTAATATTTTACTGACATGCAGTAATCTCAATCCACATGAATACCCCCGAACATTGCTATGTAACTAAAATCGTAATGAAAATTTCCCCATAGTGGAGAAACCCAGGGGTAGACCAGCTTGTCCGAACAAGCGAAGATCCCTAACTGCACGATTGCTCATAACCTTATATATATATATGCTGTAATAAAGTTTTTTTTGGGAAATTCCTTCAATTCAACCTAGAGTTATGGTGTCTGCGAGGTTGTTTGATCCAGTATTGAAGAGTATTTCCCTCGATATGCCCTGTTCCACTTGCCACGGTCATGCATAGGATAACGGCTAGATTAAGAAGGTGATCCAGACACTCGAGTTCCAGCATAGTCACACCTTCCTGATATAGCCGTCAGCCAAGGTTCAGGCCTGCAACACTACACCTTGTGAATATTGCGAATAGTCGCTACGATAAGACGTGCGATGGCAGGTAATTCGCCTCAAGTATGAATGTTCATATAAAGGTTAGCACCGCCAGGACAACGAGATAGTGCTTGTATTGCTCCCCTGAAGTTCAGATGATCGCCATTGCTTCTACGCAGCATGCCAGACCCTACCACCGTCACTGTCGTCGCTGGAACCGCAAACCCCATCGAGGGTAAGGGTGACGACGTAGAGATTAGCAAAGAGGGTGTGCAGGTGCTTGATACCGAGATCACGGCTGTTCCCACTCTTTATGATAGTGAACAGGAGAAGGATGATGGCAGCGAGGACGTTATCATCGTCACAGGTGCAGATGCGGCGGCGCACCTGCTACCACTACGAGATGATGGTGAGCCTGCATTGACCTTTCGAAGTATCTTCTTGGCCAGTGGACTCTCGGCTTTCCAGGCCATCATGTACCAGATCTATAATGTGAGTTAACATATGTGGGCTTCAATGGTTTATATACCTAGCTCGATGTATGCTAACCTTCTCTGCAGTTCAAGCCGACTTTCATAACCATCCAAGGAACTTTTATCGTCCTCATTGCCTATTTTCTCGGTAAGGCATGGGCCGCCTTTCTCCCTCGTGGTGATCGATTGGAGGCTAGATGGAGGGGGCGAGGTGGAGTGGGCAAACCTCCCAGATGGATCTCGGTTATCTCCTTTTTCAACCATGGGCCCTGGAGTTTAAAAGAGCACGCCGTATGCGCCATCACGGCCACATCTGCCTCCAATGCTGCTGCAAGCACTATGGTGTTTGCAGCACAGGACCTCTTCTACGACCTGCCCTTGAGTGCAACCACCGTTATCTTGAGTACCATCTCGATTGGGCTGTTTGGTTACGGCATTGCCGGTATCATGCGTCCCATTGCCGTCTGGCACGTCGATTCAGTATACTGGAGTACACTTCCCACGGTCAAGACTCTCCAAGGACTTCACTGGCAGGACCTGAAGAACTCCAAGCCCCTTCGATTTTTCTGGTATGCTTTCGGAGGCATGTTTGTGTATGAGTTTTTCCCCGCCTACATTTTCCCATTCCTCAACTCCATATCTATCCCTTGCCTAGCAGCAATGCATGCTACTGGCAGCAAAGCAGCTGCACTGACCAGCGTTTTCGGCGGCTCCATCAATAACGAGGGAATGGGACTTTTCAATTTTTCCTTCGATTGGCAATATGTAAGACTGTGTTCCTGCATTGAAAAAATGAGAATACTGAGCTAATCTCGTCTAGATTACTTCCTTTCAAACCTCTCTCCCTCTTAAGCTGCAAGCCAATGCCGCTGCCGGGTTTCTTTTCTGCTATATTGCGATGGTCGGCATCTATTACACTAATGGTTGGGACTCAAAGTCACTCCCATTCATGTCGACGCGACTCCTCTCAGAAGACGGCACAAGTTATCCTATCGCGAAAGTCTTCGTTGGTGGCGTGCTCGACAAGGATGCCTTGGCCCGCTATGGTATCCCCAGACTCACTGGGACTTTTGCGTATGCAATGTTCATGGCGAATGCTGCGGTAAGTATCTAAGCCTATTAGACGTCAATTCTCCGACCAGTCACGAACTAAACATACCAAACAACTTCTAGATCGGTGCCCTTATTGCCCACTGCATCCTCTTTTGGGGTAAGGACATTGCCAAAGCGTACAAAAGCGCAAGAAAGGGGAGCTATGACGACCGGCATCATGCGTACATGGCGAAGCATTACAAAGAAACTCCATGGTGGTGGTATATTGGCGTGCTAATTTTCAGTTTCGTTCTTGGTCTCGTCGTCATCATCAAGGAGAACATTACTCTCCCGGTTTGGGGATACATTGTCTCGCTGTTGCTAGGAATAGCCATAGCACCATTTGTGAGCATGCCCACATACAATCTTTACTTGCAGAGTGAGTTGTCTAACAACTACTATAGAGCACCATTCTCTACGCCCGTTATGGCAATGGTATTGCCACGAACAACTTATCGAAGATGTTGGCGGGTCTCATGCTCCCAGGCCGCCCCGTTGGTAACATGTACTTTGCTGCTTGGTCGCACAATGTTATAAATAACACGGTCAACCTGTGCAATGATTTGAAGATGGGTGAATATCGTACGTGTTGTTTTCCCTTTGTGCTATTTACGGATCCAGATGCTGATATATCAACACAGTCAAGATCCCTTCCCGTGTCATGTTCCTAACCCAAATCTATGGTACCATATTGGGCGGTTTCATCAATTACGCCATGATGATTGCCATTGTAACTGGCAATCGTGAACTCCTCGTTGATGGCAATGGCGACTCTTCCTGGAGCGGTGCAACCATTCAGTCGTTCAATACTAACGCAGCTTCTTGGGCACTGGCTAAATACCTCTACCAAACTGGCACTAGATATTCAATGGTACCCATCGGGTTAGCTATTGGCGCCGGTGCCGTCGTCATCCACCGTATTGTTATATATGTAGGTGCACTTTATCCACCGACTTATATTTTTGTCTGTGTATTTTCCCCACTGACTCTCGGTGCTCTTAGTTTATCCCAAACCCCAATTTCAAGGGCTTTCCGCTCTCGGAGCTCAATCTGCCCCAGTTCATCCAGTACGCTGGTTATATCCCGTACAACCAGTCTCAGACTTGTGTAATCTGGAGCCAGATTATTGCCGGGTTCTTCACTCAATTCTACCTCCGAAATTACCGCCCGCGCATCTTCAAGGACTACTCGTACTTAGTAACTGGTGCTTTTGACGGCGCCAGTCTCACAGTACTCTTCATCCTGTCATTTGCGGTCTTCGGCGCTGGTGGTCCTGCTGTTCCCTTTCCTTCATGGTGGGGCAACAACACCAAAGGTAACTACGACTTTTGCCCTATAGCTGAGTAGGCGTGGCTTGTGGGACGTGATTGTTTTTGGTTATAAAGTCTCTAGGAGGTCGACACATAATCATATTCATGATTACCGGATAGCCTTACGGTTATACCTGGTTTCGGTGGTTGTATTCTGGAACTATACTCGGTTTTGAGGATATAGATTCCGATAGATTTTGCGTCAGTTGAGTTAATCTATTGGAGGGTTTAATATGAGAAAGAACTTGATTTGTGCTCTGAGAGAAAGTCAAGAAATCATTTCGTCTATATACGCTGCATTGGATTTAATTATTCACCCCCTCTCGTAAGCCGGCCTAATTCGTTGTCCGTAGGCATAGAATGGCTTGTCTTATTGGCCGATGCCAATGAGACAAAATAAGTACCTCCTTACACGTAACGACCGGCTGCCATAAGTCTGTGTACACTCGCCTAAATTTTGCGCAGAATACTAATTATTTTGCAAAATACCTTCGATAAAGAAATTTTTAAACGCAATAAAAACAATTACAGAACCGTTTAACAGCTGTTTGTATTGATAATTCGAAGCATCTCTTAATCCTAATGAAATTTTTTAATTATTAATCTAATATTTTATCACTAGTATTTCCGATTATACAGGAAACAAAAATTTGGTGGGTTTTCGTGTACTTACGTACACAGACTTATGCTCCTCGGTTGTAACGTAATTCCCGGTCTAGTCGATCACTGAAATTTAGTGCAAAATCGAGCAAAACCACCAGCAAACTCAACCGAGAAGAATTGACCGGAAGTTATCACACGAAAACTGCTCCTTGGATTTCAGAAACGGCTAATGCACTTCGGTCGAATGGAATTAGTGGAGTTAATCTAGTATAGTAGCTGAAAGGGCACAGTCGCACAAAAGGGAAAGGTAGATACCCGCGCCCCCCATTGTTTTCGGCTTGCATAATCCTAACCTACGGTAGGTGAAAGCGAAATCAGCAGTATAGATTGGCTAGATCGTTAAACTGCTGGATAGTAATCGACTCTGCAAAGCTGCGAGTCCCCTGGTGGCTGCTGCCAGCCCCATCTCGGAAGGGGTACGTAAGTACCACGGTATTTTGGTGTGGTAGGTATACACCGGGGGAAGAAGTCCCCTGTTGAATGCTCAGCCTTGCGCATTAATCTCAAACAATCACAGATCTCCCTGTCTATTGACCCGTAACAAAATTGATTGCAGCTGAAATCCGCCAATCTGTTGACATATTTATTGTACGTAAACTCAAGATGCCCCCTAATAACTCCTTTGCTCCTTTACTGCACTCTCGTCGTCAGTCGGAATTTTGCAACCCAAAGCAATAGGACAGACAGCACGGATTTCAAACGCCCAGCGGAGCCTGATGCTTTCCTGGCGGGAGACACGCAGATTATGGCGAAAAAATCCAACAAGAGTGACGCAGTTCCAGACACAGAATCCTCGACGGCCAAAACATCATTCGGTCGCGCATGGTTTTTCGAGATTCTTGCAAGTACGATCAGCGTCATTGCTTTAGTCGTTATTGTCCTTCTTTTGCATGTATATGATGGACAACCTATTCCTCTCTGGCTATTGGGTATTACTATAAATACTCTTCTGCAGTTTTTGACAGCTATTAGTACAGCGGCATTGACTTATGTTACAACGCAAGCTTTATACCAGATAAAATGGGATTGGTATTTTGAGAAAGAAAGGCTATTAAGCGATTTTGAGGTTTTTAATCAAGCTTGTCAGGGGAGTATTGGTGGTCTAGCTAGCCTTAAGCTTTTGGCAGTTACAAAAGGACAGCATGTTAAAGATAGATTTTGAAATGCGTCATTTGCTAATTTTTTCCTATTCTAGACTATTTCCAATTCTTGCTGCCATAATCTTATTAACTTCGGCTCTTACATCAACATTAACCCTGGCGACGCTCGCGACTCGAAATCTCCAAGCTATAACTCATGACGGTTTTGCTACAACTGGGAAATCTACAACTCTTTCTAAAGGTCTGTGTTTTCTCTACCTCATGTTACAAGAGAAATATGACTAAATCTGCACCTGACGATACAGCAATTGGAGACGGCACATCCTCAAGCATTAACGGACTAATGCTGGTACCAATGGTCATGAGTGCAATAAGTCTCATCGGGAACCAGACATCCCCGCGTCTTTCTGCCACTTGCAGTACGGGTAATTGTCGATGGGGCACATTTGACTCGCTCGCGTTGTGTGCTGCTATGAATGATGTCTCTGGCCTTCTTCATGATTCGGAGCCGGAAGCCAGTCTTCCTAATGGTCTGTCATTATCTCCATACAGGTCAATGTACCTCCCACATCAGCTGATTCAGATCACTTCTGTCAAGGTTAACCCATTTGGTGCCGAGCTTACAGATGAAGAGCCACCTCCACTATCTTCAGCTAATGATACCATGTCATTTGGTAACCGGAGCGATCTGTTCAATACCGGCCTTTATGATGTCAGTCTCATTTTTTTGGGGAACTGAGGTTCCAAATTTCAAGAATCCTGCAATCCCTTTCAACCAAAGTCAGTCTTTACAGGCCTTCCCTTACTACAAAAATCAGTCTTACCAGGCTGTCGAGATTCTCTTTTATTTTTGCGTCGACACATATGAAACTAAAACAGAGAATGGCACAACAACCACTACCCTGATTGATTCACGTCCCTCCTCCAATATCACTTACAGCACAGAGAACCTAACTCATATTACTAACGCTAGTTGGTTAAAAGGATCAGGGCAGGAAAATTATACAATTGATTCCCTAACTATGCTGGAATTGCAAACTTTCCTTGGGAGCCTCTTCAATGGATCTTACTACAATAATTACACAATTATTGATCCAGATGCAGGCAGTACATCTCTCAGCCTATCTCTAGGAGAATCACTCTATTCAAACATAAATAATACACTCACTGGAAATGTACCAGAGATGCATCAAGCAATACAGCGTGTTATGGATAATATTGGGATTGCTGTTACAAATGTGTGCGTATTTGTGTTTTGAGCCTTTTGAAATTTGAAACTGAACTTTTTGGCTAACTCTTAGCCCCATATATACAGACTTCGCTCTAATGACCTTTCCGAACAAGGTCTTGTATATGAACCTCAAACTATTGTTATAGTGCGATGGGGATTTCTCGCTTGCTTGGCCACGCAGGTATTACTATCAGCTATATCTCTCATCTGGGTAATCAGCTCTTCATCACGACATATGACAGCTATTTTTAAAGATTCAACAGTCGTAACTCTTTTTNGCCATTGATGGAAAAGACAAAATATTTTTGCAGAGTACTCTGCTAGAGCAGTTGAGCAGTGACAGTGAAAAAAANTAGTCAAGAGACCTGGTCTAAAATCGCAAATAAAACAAAGACAAAACTAGTGAAGGGTGATATGGGCTGGTATTTGAAGGTGGTATTAGATGATAATAAATCTTAAATTATTATTTAGTAAAATATTCATATTTTTAAACTTGAAACTTATATAAACATATTACATTAATTATAATAATTAAAAGAAAAAAANGATTATATATAAGGTTATAAAAAGCATTGTCCTTAACACTGGTATAATCAGGAATATAAAGAAAATGATCTCACAGTTCATTACTGTCGGTTCACCTGTAGCACGAAGTACGGTACGCAATTATACGTAATATACTCGTTGTGCTATTCCATGGTTGTTGTTCGAAAAGGGGGTGGGAGTGGTGCGAAGCTGTAAGAGCTTCGCTCGCTCCCACCACCTAATCAGGACTAGTTTACATGACACGTGAGTATCACGTGCACGTAACCAATATATTACTCTCAACAATTACACTTCAGTAGTATACAGCTCCTGCAAACTATTAAGACCTAATGATAAGTTATATTCCATCAACAGACAAGCTTCAAATACCGCATAACGCCCTAGGCTATATACTCGTGGCCTGCTCACAACATAGGGACTTTGCTGTAAATCATAAGCGGTTTAATCATAAAAATGCAACTTTATTTTGCTTTTGCAGACAAGCTAAATCACTACTCTACTTTTACTTTTGCAAAAAGAGTATTATCCGCAAAAGGATCTATAACCTGCTTACATTAGAGGTATTCCTATAATTACTTAGGATTGCAAAAGGAATTACAACATTAGTAAACTAGATCATAAAATCTAAATATTTTACAAAGATTTGCTATTATTATGACAAAGAACACTACAGACTGTAAAAGCTATTAACAGCTTATAAGGCTTTGAAAGCTTATTTGCAAACCTTTTCTTTTTGTCTGTATTATTATTTATTGTCTTATTTTCCTTTTATAAAACCAAAAACAGATNAAAAAGTTAAGGAGAAATAAGGCATTGAGTTAACGACAAGGAGGACTAATCACAAGCTGGTGATAATTTTAATCATTCGTGAGAGATAACAAGCTAGTGGCCGTAGAACTGTATAAATACGGCTATTATTAAAAAGCTTTGTACTAATAAACTAGATAGCACCTTAGAAGGCTTCCCCCTCTAGCGTCTTATAATCTGTAAAGTTCCTCTAGGACACGTGTCTAGACACATGCCCGCCAGACGTTAAATAGAAACACACACACACACACACTTCAGTAGTATACAAAACGAACTTCAACAATTCGAGCAACCAGAACACGTACTAGACGTGCTCTACCACCGAAGAAACGACGCTCTACCTGCGAACCTTACTCTACGCTTTTACCGCCCTGCCGGACGTCATCTTGACGTCCTAGGACACCGGAATGGCTCAATTACCCTCTGAACCGGCCACATCTTCAACACCACCCCTCTCTCTCTCTGCAGCCCTTACGAACTCCCTCCTAAGGACTACAGAACGATTAAAAGATAGCCAACTGATCTACGGACCAGCTGCAGAACACTAGGACACATTCTTACAGTCTAATGCAGTCCGGAAGCTCCTAGCCAGACTTCACAACCCTCTACGAGCAATGTGTAAAGATATATTGAATCTAGTACAACAACACTTCGATATATACCTCGTGGGTATTACCCTCGTTACAAGCACTAACACCTCTTTAAAAAGTACTCCTCCTGCTTCCTCCCTAATACTGATAGATTCTCCAACCTTTTTATCGATAAATCCCTTAATATCGACAATCTCCTTTATATATACAAACGTTATAGCCTCCCTAATACAAGTGATACAAAAACTGGTTTGGAAAACAGGCTGCAAAGGGAAACCACAGCCTAAAACTGTATTAGCCTGTCAAGATACACATCTATTTATTAGAATCCAAGACGACTATCCAGCCTGTGTAATTAATACCTTCGTAATATTAATTATTCTAAAGAGACTACTTATAGAAGATGCTCATCTAGTCAGAGAAGTCCAGGAAACCAAAACAAGCTTTGCATTATGCATAAACTCTCTAAAAGCTCTTACAACCTTAGAATCTTATTCAGACAAAATCAAAAAGACTATTACAAACTGTTCTATAGAACGACAACAAGATTAAACAACTTATTAACTTGACTTTGTCCTTTAGACTGTTTGAACCTTTGAAGACAATAAAATAGTTGAAAATACAACAGTTATAAATGATATTCTATTCAAAATAGTCTATAATGAAATAGGCCAATAGCTTATTAAAGTAGTACAATCCTAGCAAAGTATTAAAAGTAACCTTTTTTTATACCAACTGGTTTTTAAGCTTTAAGACAGAATTCTATACTCTGATTAAGAAAAATCTATATATATTAAGAGTAATTATATTTGCTTATCTGCTAATTTTAAAACCAAAGACTATTCAATATATAAGATGCTTCTTTTAGCATAATACTAAAAGTTATTCTTGCCCTTA
This sequence comes from Scytalidium lignicola, assembly GCA_002812745.2. NCBI lineage: Eukaryota > Fungi > Ascomycota > Leotiomycetes > Scytalidium > Scytalidium lignicola. The sequence goes on from NCSJ02000312.1 coordinate 21,294, forward strand.
ACATTATTATATTTGTAGATCTAACAACTATACCGAAGAGAACCATCTTACCTATTGTACAACTATAAAACCATATTCTTGCCCAGTAAGATGTGCACATTGCAGAAGCCCTTATCTAGCAGATGACTTAAAATGCCCTGTCCGGCCAACCTTAAATCAGACACTTACCAAAGCTGAATACTTTATTATTATCCAGGCTAGCAAAACAGACTGAAAAAAGGCTTACCTATCCGCAAACTGCATTAGGACCATACTTAATGATATACAAATAGACAAAGCAACTCTATTTATATTTCTTCTAACAACACTAGTCTAGCAACTCTTGTTAGACCCCCTTATAACAATGTCTGCCCTTTGATATTTTACAGTTAAGACTGTAAACCTCTTCTCATCACTTATCCTTAATGTCTAACAATCATTGCTACCTGGCTAAACCTCTTATATTATTATAAATCAATGTAAGAAGAGGTATTACCTTATATGAAATAATACTTACACTATCAAATAACTCTTTTATTAATATTATTCTTATTTAAGAACTATATATTTTTACAAACTAGAAACAACAAATCATTAAGTCTTACTTAATGTATAAAGCCTTTACTCCGCTTAATAACTAGGAAACTTATCTACAAGTAATCTCTTATGTTTGTAAAGGTACTAGACTCAAAACAGACTAACTACAACTTGTTATCTTAAAGGACTTTATTTTCTTATAACTTCAAGGTTGTAATATAACCCTTTTAAATATTATTAACATTTATAATACTTTGCTCAATAGTACAAATGTAAACATAACTGTTGAAACTCTTCTTATAATCTTACAGCCACTTCTACAGTCTACATTTATTATGAGCAACTTCAATCTACACTACCTAATATAAGACTTAGACTACCTTTCTACCTCTAGGCAAGCAAACACTCTAATTGCCTAGCTTGAAGCTTACAACTTTATCTATACTGCAAAGGCTGAAGAGTTTACCTAAAATGCTAGTAATACACTTAATCTAGCTTTTATTGTAAGCCCTCTAAATGTCTTAACAACAAAAGCAAAGTATATAAACATAACTTCAGATCATAGTCCTTTGTTTACCACAATCAACTAGAATGCTTGTGGACAAGAACTAGTCAAAAGACTATGGTTAAAAACCCTTGATCTAAAACAGTTTACAAACACTTTACAGATAACACTGGCCAACTTGCTAACATTAACAAATACTTTATTATTTATTATATTAGACTTAACAACCACAAAACTAACAAATATCATTAATAATGCTTATTCCTTATTAATCACCAAAACTCTAGGACAAAATACTGGTTAGCCATGGTAGAACAACAACTACAAGGCAACTATACAAGTAAACCAGTCTTTATCTACCGCTGAAACAACTTACAACCTACGAAATTCAGTCTGTAAAACAAAACAAGACTTCTAGTCTAACAAGCTTGACTCAGTAAAAGAAATTAATAATGTATTTAAGATGACAAAGTAATATTAGTCTACTGAGAACTATTATAATCCTCCTTTAGTCAACTTACAAGATCTTACTAGCCTTACTGCAAAAAGCACAAAGGAAAAGAGAAACCTTCTAGTCAGAGAACTCCTTACTAATACTGCAGAAATAAGTGATATTCCCTCTAACACCTTGACGGCTGCCTCTAAAGCAATCCCCTTTCCAGAAATCACAACACAGAATATCCATAAAGTTATTTTAAAAGCTGGAAATATTACCCTTAATCTAAATGAGATCCTTACCAGGATTCTTCAACTAGCTTAACCTTAAATCAAGCCTTTAATACTTTCTCTTTTTCAAAAATGTTTATCTGTAAGCTATCATCTAGCTTGTTTCCAGACTGCAATTCTTGTAATTATCCCTAAGCTAAATAAAGTAAATTACTCCTTCTCAAGATCTTATTAGCCAATTACACTTCTTTTAGTACTTGGAAAAGGTTTAAAAAGACTAATCACCTGTAAAATGGTATAACTAGTAATAATCCTACAAATTACAGGTGAACAGCAATTCAAAGCCTTTCCTTTATAATCTACAGTAAACTTAACAACCTACTTAACATACAATGTAAAAACAACTCTAGTTAACAAGTCTAAAGCTTCTTTTCTAACAATGAATATTAAAAGTGCATTTAACATAGTCCTTCCCAGATAACTTGTCTATAGACTACAAGAGCAAAGTTAGCTGGATTATCTAATCAGATAAGTACAATCTTTTACTACTGGCTAGTCTGTCAAGATTTGCCTTGATAGAGAAACAAGCTTACTAACTAATATCTGGTATAGCCTTCCACAAGGCTCTCTAATCTCCTCAATTCTCTTTATACTATATATTGCCTTACTCTTCTGGCTAAGCAAACTAAAAAGCAGATTTGGATATACAAACAATATAAGCTTACTTATGGTTTCAACAAATCTACAAAACAACTGTGAAATACTTCAAAAAGACCTTCAAGAAGCATTCAACTAAGGTCTAGAAGAAAAGATAACCTTTGATCTTNAAAAAGTTAGAATTAATATATTTTACTAGAAATACAAAGGACTTACACTTATCCATTAGCTTGTAAGTAAAAGCTAGAACATACATAATCCAAGAAAACACTAAACTACTACAATGGTTAGAAGTCTTCTTTGACTGCAAACTTAGCTTTAAGCATTATGTCTGTATTTTATCTGCAAAAGCACTTATGGTTAATAATACTCTTTGCTTTTTGGGGAAAACTACTCACGAGGTCCTTCTTATTTTTCTCCAACAAGCTATAATAGCCTATGTCTTGAAGAAAAGCTATTATACAATTGAAACTTGGTAGCCTAAGAAGTCAAGAGTAGCCTACAAAGAAGCCTCTTTAAAGCAGACTAATAATGGTGTTCTCTTACATCTCTGGCTACTAGAGAAGGTGATTCTTACAAGTGCCTGTATAATTCTTCTAGTTTACCAGACTACTTAAACCTCTGCTTTATACAGAGAGTCATGGTTATGGCTACCAAAGATCAACTCAACTTAATCTCACAGACCTTTACAGCTCATATAACCTGTCTAGACCTGTTATATCCTCTATAGATCTACGCAGATAAGATTCTCTAAAATAAAAGGCTAAATACCCGATGAGCACAGCTTTTACTAACTCTCCTTAAGTTAGAGAAAGTCAACCCAATTCAATATACCCCATAGAAGGCCAAGGAGCCTTGTACAAAAATAACTGCCTGGATTAACAACCTACAAGGCCAGACAAAGGAAAAGACAGTAAAAGACTTTTTAAACTTCCTTCCATCAATCTCACGACTAGATCTACAAGTCTTTTCAGATAGTTCAAAAAACAAGGCTACGGACAGTGTTGCTGGCAGTAGAGCAGTAGTTTATTAAAACGGATATCAAAGGGACCGAAAAGCCTTCTCCCTTAGCTGTAATGCCAAGGTCTTTGACGCTGAAGTTACAATAGCCCTTTGTAAAGCAAACATAGCCCTTAATTCCCCTTTTTCAAGGTATACTACTGACCTCTAGATCTTTCTCGACAACCTCAAAGTTACAATGTGACTTCTTGCACCCTTGACAAGCTTATCACAAGCTATCTTTACAGAGTTCTGCGAAGTAGCCTGCAAATGGCCATTACAGCTCTGTTATCCTGGAGTTACTTCTGGATCAGTACAGGTCCAATGAGCCCCTGGACATCTAAATATCCCTAGCAACAAAGAGGCCAATCTAGCTGCCAAGGAGAAGGCCTTACTCCCCTTGCCGGCAATCATAATTTGTACTCTTGCATCCTTAAAGCAGATCCTACGGACAACCGCAAAGCAAGCTCTTATACAACTCTAGGCCTTCACAACTCTTGCAAACTATCAAGACCTAATGATAAGTTATATTTCATTAACAGACAAGCTTCAAATATTGTATAATATCTTAGGCTATATACTTGTAACTTGCTCATAACATAAGGATTTTGCTGTATATTATAAGTAGTTTAATCATAAAAATGTAACTTTATTTTACTCTTATAGACAGGTTAAATCATTATTCTACTTTTACTTTTACAAAAAGAGTATTATCCATAAAAGGATCTATAACTTGCTTATATCAAAGGTACTTCTATAATTACTTAAGATTGTAAAAGGAGTTATAATACTAGTAAACTAGATTATAGAATCTAAATATTTTATAAAGATTTATTATTATTATAACAAAGAACATTACAGATTATAAAAGCTATTAACAACTTATAAAGCTTTAAAAGCTTATTTGTAAACNTTTTTCTTTTTGTTTATATTATTATTTACTGTCTTATTTTCCTTTTATAAAATTAAAAACAAATAAAAAGCTAAGGAGAAATAAAATATCAAGTCAACAACAAGAAGGACTAATCACAAGCTGATGATAATTCTAATCATTCACAAGAGATAACAAGCCAACAGCTGTAAAACTGTATAAATACAGTTGTTATTAAAAAGCTTTGTACTAGTAAACTAGATAGCACCCTAGAAAGCTTCCCCCTCTAGCGTCTTATAATCCATAGGGTTCTTCTAGGACATGTGTCTAGACATGTGCCTGCTAGACGTTAAATAGAAACACACATACACACACACACTTCAGTAGTATATGTTTAAACTGGAACAATCATAGCGTCCGGTTCGCTGATTTCTTAGGCCCTGATGATTACAATTACTTTACAATATTAATGTTGTTAATATCCTTAGGCGTACCTATACCACTATTGACAACGCGATTCTACTAACTCACCTCAAGTGTGTATATATTAATATCGAAGAAGGATTATAATAGCACATTTGTAAAAGATAAGAAATTTTATTTTAACTCTTAATTCATCTTGTAATGACAGAGAAAACTAAACCGAATGTTTGTGAATCCATCCTTCCAACCTTTAAAACGCTAAGAGTTATCCTGCATAATGTCATGATTGACGTCGGGGGTAAGCAGTAGTAATTTACACCACTAGTTAAACCCCTTAGTTGCAGAATACAGACGCAAATGTGTCAGAGGACAAAGTTCCAGAAGCTTCAAAGCACTGGTTGCCATTTGGTACAATGACGTTGTCGAAATTGGCGCAAGTAGAGTCAACCTGTGTAAAGATGATATTGCAACCATCAGCAAGGTTAACGAATGCTGATGAAGGTTGATGAAGGCAGGAATTTCACCTCTTTATATAGCTAGAGAAGAAGGTCATTCAAATCTAATATCTATTCTTAGCCTATTCTAAATTTGTAGTTTTATGCTAAAGTATAGTTGACATTATGCATTATACCACTCAGCTCTATAGCAAGTGAGATTAGATTAGCTAATGCATAAATATGTAGTTATTTATTATACTAGAATTCTTCACTGCCCATTATCTGACATCACTTGTCAGTGTTACAACGGCCCTCCTGGTTCTTCTTGGTCTGCTGCTAACTAATCAGATTCGAACTTGTTTTGTTTGAATACCGTTACACAATATTGATAGCTTATTCATCTTCTATGTCCAGAACCATGAATCTAATTTCTTCTAAACTCATAGCATTCTGATGCTTCTAGACGTCTGAAATCATGTATAGTCCTTATAGTAATCAATTGTTTAGAATTAAAATGCGATATGACTTCAAGACTGCTATATGCTCATCTTAAGGTTGGAAACACAGTTAAGATCGACGTCCTTTCGACATAAAGGTCTCTTAATGTTTACGAAACTGAATACTAAATGCTAGACCAATTCTGGCCCGTCCAAAACTAGGCTATATATATCCACCAATGATGTTTTCTATTGTGTCACTCATTACATTGAGTGCATAATGTATGCTGCTTTTTTCGCGTAAGGCCGAAGGGGATGATTACAGCATCCGCATTCGGTTCTCGAACCTCAAGCAAATATTTACATGTACTGTCATATTCCAAATCAGCCTGTTTTTTTGCGAAAAGAACTGCGAGGTTACCAGTTTCATGCTCAAGATAAGGAGTGCAACATCTGACCGCGGTGGAAACGGAGGCACGAGGAGATGATCATCAAACCGTTGCTTAGAAATGACGGGCATCCAATTGTGGGCTGTCTCGAAAAAATGGGAACTGATTGTTTGCTGCTCACTCGGGCTCCCTAGCTGTTCGTCTACAAACCGGGGGAGAGGCAATCCAGTACGCGGTATCTCGAGTTGGTGGTGTTGGAACCCGTTTTGGTCTAAGAAGAAAGGTACCAGGAAAATGTCTCTGGCCATCGGCACTCTTCCTCCTGGTGCAGCTGCGACGCTTGATTCGGACCTTGGATGGGAGCCATTACCCTGTTCATTAGGATAGCTGCAATCCAATATGTCCACCGGACGGGAAGTAGAGCCCGTTGCTGTATGTCCGTCTCTTACTGTTCCAGACTCACGAGGTTACGGTAAAGGTCTATCATCCACTCCTTTTTACCGCGGTAGGATTTACATCGAACACAGGATGCATTCTGGGATCCTTCTGTCGCATTTTCGTTTGCGTATCTTGCAGGCGGAGCATACACTAGGTGACAGCTGACCATCGGCCATGCTTCTATTCCAACAATGGATAGAATGGTGCTGGCGGGCGGTGGGAGCGGGGAGCGAGAGGGTTGAGCGGCGGCATTTATGCCTGCCCAAGCGGGGTGCTGGTGTGCGCTTGGCGGCGTCACTCACCAATCTGCCTGCTCGTGAATTACTAATCCCGCTACGAGTGGTTTGCTCTGCGTAGTTGCTGCATAATGCAGGTTAGAAAAACGAACACGTAAATTCGGCGAACATGTCGGACCGAAGGATAGAAGGTCTAAGGGATTCTATTATCGCAGGTTTCAAGATGGATAGGTTCTGCTCCACTGCCCAAGTTGACCCTTTACTCATTAGGTGAGAAATGTAAACTGCTTCGAGTGTATAAATACCTACCTGTTGAAGAACATATCTCTCATATAACTCTCGGAATATATTAGATACCGGGGAGTGCAAGTCAAAACTATAACTACGGCCATCTGTGTTCTTCCCATTGCACGCCAACAAGAGGTTTCTACTATTCCACGATGCCGTCAGATATGATCCCTATTCGCACCGGGCCTGGAACGGTAGGCTAGGGGATCCAAGGATATTCTTGACGCCCTTAATGCCCTCAATCTCAGCGGCAAGACAGTTCTAGTGACGGGCACAGCTAACGGACTTGGTACTGCGGTCAGCAAGGAACTGCTTAGTCGCAAGGCAGATCGACTCATAATGGGTGTGCGGTCTCTGTCGCGGGGAGAAGAGCTCAAAACACGTTTGCTGAGCGACCCCCAGATTAAGGCTGCCAACCCACACGCTAAGGTTGACGTTCTCCATCTTGAGATGGAGGATTTCAAGAGTGTAGTGGCATTTGCAAACCGTGGGAAGGAGATCACACTAGTCCTTGACGTAGCAATCATGAATGCGGGCGTCGGAGGTCTTGACTGGAGTGTTTCTATCTCTGGTCATGAGAAAATGTTCCAAGTTAATCTGTTGTCACCGTTCCTTCCAGCGATTAAGCTCGTTCCCTTGCTAGAGAGAACAGCGAACACCAATGGTCGGCCAAGCCGGTTAATCATAGTCGGTAGTTGGACACAGTTCTCAAATTCGCATTCAAAAGTGCCTATGCCTATTGAAGGGGGGGTAATCAAGCATTTTGACGATAAATCCAAGTTTGACGGCACTCTCCGTTATCCAGACACACAGCTTCTAACCACCATGCTTGTGAAAGAACTTGGAACTCAAGTGAACAAGAAGCTGGTTGTCATCGTTGAGCCCACGCCCCCATGGACACCAACCAACTGGGGCTCAAATTATCCAGAAGGGGATAGTCAGGATTTTGCCAAGAAAATGGTGCAGGAAATTGGTTTGCCGTTGGAGGACGCCGTTATGACATACATATATATATGCTATCTTTGCCAACGATGGGGCACATGGTCAGTTCTTAGATGACAATATGATTGCGCCGTAAGTCAAGAGCTCCCGTAGAGGAAGTAATCTACAAGCTAACTACAATCTGCAGACGTGCTCCATTTGTAGAGAGTCCTGAGAGTCAGTCCTTGCAACAAGCTTTGTGGCAAGAGCTTGTGGAGGAGTACAAAAGAGTAGATCCTGAACTTGGATCTCTTCAAATATTACAGTAACCAATTCAAGAAAAAGGCACAATATCTGTCTAGATAGTAAAACATAGTTTTCGAATTTTTGAAACTTAGGCTAGAGAAGAACTCAATTAACTAAATAAAGGTTCATTGTCTTATATTTATATTATTTAGTAGTTTAATAAGATTCTACTCTATAATTGTAAACTCAATCCTATTACAGTTGATAGCTGGGATAACACAACATATCGTTGAGCTTTCTTGCACTGTGCGCTTACAGGAACTCTCATAGTTGCCAGCACCTTTTACAAAACTCCCGGCGCTCCAGATAGATGCTCTATGGTGTAAGAACTTAACATCACTATCGATTTGGCTACAACTAACTTTACGGAGAGTACAGTGTTAAGATTCAAGATTCTGGCTGATGTAAAATAGAGTATTGCATATCAAGGATTTATAACTCCTGTTCATTTAAGTATATACTTATTTAGTTGATGCTTGAAAACATATTGTTAAAATTCAAAAGCATATGATGGTACGATAAAGTGATTGACACGGCACCGGCGCCAGCATCAATTTATCGTCATCAGCAAAGGACTGTGATACAGTCTCGTGGATGCGATCTGTATGATTCTGAAGATCGAATTATTTGTAGTCACGACAAAGTAGACTAGCTGTAAAGTAGCTAATTCGCAAATAGCCCATATTCACCGTTAGGCCAAAACATATATTTGCTCAACACTAAGTAAGAACTGAACTTCCTTTGCTATAAGTTGATTAATTTCGATATAACACACATCAAATGATTAGAAAAATATCAATTCAAGATCTATTAGTGATAATTTAGTGTTTTAACTTTATCGGCATTAAGGAAGTAATATCAAGCTGTGGCTAGTACTACATTTGTAAGAAGTAATATAAATTCTATGCAGTCCTTCAGTAACATATAGAAAAACTACGTTAGAAATATGAATCCCCTAACTTTTATTAAGATGAAGCAAAAGTAAGTTGTTCTAAGAAGTAGCAGATTGTCGTGGTATATACTATAAGAATAAATAATTAACAAGATTATTTAATCAAAATTAGAGAACAATATATATACGTTGTAGGTTGACTATATACGGCTTAAAGATTGAATATATACAGCTTGAATTTCCTCCTCTGACTTTCACTTCAACTTTGCCCTCTTCAGCCAGTCCCATTCGTGTGGAAAACTGAGATTAGCACCAAATTTCCCTTTATTTTTGGCCTTTTCTATTGGTATACTTTCACCGAGTTAATTGACCAATATCCCTGACCAAACGCACCACCGTTTTGAGCAACATAATCAACACAGGTGTCGGCAAGGGCTGCACAGCTTCCGCTCCAGGAGTTTCCTGCCCAGTCACCGCAGAAGGTTGTATCGAAAACAATGTTCTCGTTTTGGAAATGAGCATCGATATCGCAACCTGATCCTCCGTTGAAGGCTACGGTTGGCAGCCCCCAGTCAGTGGTGACTGGGGCGTCGTTTTGGATATCTTGTGGAATGGCGTTGCGCGGGAAGAACCACACGTATATTCCAGAACTCGCCCATTGCATAGCATACACGCCGCCCCCATTGCCGTTAAATGAGTCACCATACGCGTTGGTGGCTGAGGTGGAGACTGCACAGCCATTATTGCCGTTACCGGAATTGCAATCTTCATTCAGCAGAGTAGTCCCTGGCTGAGAGCCAGCGGTATTGACGATACAGCCAGAAGAGGTGTGAAGGGTGATTTGGTCTGTCCCTGCTAGATTGACACCCTCTATGACATCAATTTCTCCGGAACTTGGCCAGTTAGGTCCAAAAAGCCACCATGCGGGCCATATGCCACAGAGATCACCAGGCATGTGTGCAATGTCTGCGATAAAGAGACCATGGGTGTAAGCCTTGTTTGATGAGACACGAACCGAAGCTCGTCCATTAGGAGGTTTATAGGACGTAGTATCAACGCCAAGATAAACCTGGTTATTGTTGGTGTTAATGAGACCTTGTGACTGGGCATTGGACTGGGACTGGTAGTCAACATATCCATGGGTAGGGTCAGCTCCAGTGTAGAAATTAAACTCCGAGAAGAAATTTCCAGCATTGTAATTATCGACCAATGCATATGCTCTGGCTTCTATTATGCTCCAATTCGACAGGTTTGCAGGGTGTGCGCTTACACCTGGAAGGCAGAATACAGCGGCGAGGGCCAGCAGAAGTGAATTTGAAGCCATGACCGATAAGATGCTAAACAATTGAGCTGATATATACAAGGCTTGTAGAAAGAAGATCACACTTATTTACAACTGTAGACAAAAGATGATACCGATATTTATTTCCATTTCTCTGCCGCACACATATTTATATTAGAATAAAGAGAGTGCCACTTTTCATAGCCTGCAGGAAAGGAATAGCACCGGGAGCCCCTTTACAATCCATGTACATAATTCGCAAGACATTTATTAAATAGCAGGGGCTGTAATAAGATTCTTACGGGGGCTTTTGCTACAAAGATCTAACACATGCCTCTAGATGGGCTATGGTCTAAATGAATTTATGCAACGTAACAATTTGTGAACTACTTCGGAGGCTGTGTTATCAAAGAGGCAGCTTAAAGTTAGTTAGGAGCCATTAGCCCCTGGGAACCTTCACTCGGCCGACTAATTCTTAGTGGTGGGGGTGGGCGTTCATCTGTTCATGAACATATCGTCCCAAGTTTTTGTGGGTGTGTTAATATATTTAACCTTGCTCCTGAATTAAGGGCCGAAATCAGCACCTGTCCCCTGTAACGTACCATAAGAAGATAGGGATTTGACGGCAATGGAACCGCTTTCAGTTCGGAGCAAGAGCCTCGATGAATAAAATCGGCCTTGCCGGGTCTTAATGCGACGTTCTACGCCTCGAAGAGTCAAAGACAGTTAGAGGCTCTAACTCCTTAGATATGCACCCGAAACAAAGCTTAACTACGGTGAATTTTCCGGCAATGAACCTAAAAGTAGCCTATAAGCCGACATTTATTAATGCTACCATCCTGACCACCGGAGATAACACGTGCACGAGCAACTGTTAAGCAGCTTATAACCCTTTCTCTTTATCTAACTTCGGAAGATTACTTGCTGTTGAACGCTTACATCCCTAGCTCCACTTTTGACAAGCCTGTACGGCCGCAAAGTTGTTAATTTTTACAATATGCAATGCCGGAGAGCCTAACGAAGCAAAGTAGAATACAATTTGAAAGAGGTGAGGGACCCAAGCCCGTTACTGTAAATGGATAAAGTGCTTTGAAATTACGAAAAAAGCTATGCGAAAGACAACGGGGTTGCCGCTGTAGCCGAAAGTTAAAGGCCTACTGGCAACTTCTTTAAGTCTAGTAGACATCTGAAGATACACGCTATACGGTCACGGTTAGATTATATTTATCTACGGTTGTAAAAAAAAAATACCAGATTCAACAAATTTATCNTTTTTTTTTAAAGTATCCGATTGCTACCGCTGACTGAAATAAATTGACTACAGATCACTGGGTTTATTAAAGGAGCTTTCTTAGGCTCAAAAGATTACTGTAGGAGAGCTAGCTATAATGATTAGGATGCATACTTTACCCATCTGCCGGATTATCAACATGTTGTAAGCGCAATTTTCATAAAAGAATTAATGAAACTCTCGTGCGAACTAAGGCAGTAGATACTAGACGGCGACACTGACGGCGACAACAATGGTATCCTTAGATTCTCCGCAATCCACGTGTATACAGATCTAGAAATATTCGGCGAGATCTTCGGTCATCCAGTTTACTCTACTAAATCCACAAGCTTGGCTGCATTAATTAGGTCTACTTTGCCTCCGATTCGGGCTGCCATCAAAGAAGCTAACGCAATGTACCGTTCGCCGAAGCTAAAAGCAAGATTGTCTGATCGTGGGTGGCTATTGGAGTACACCAATCAAAGTTTAACNTTTTCATTAACAATATAGTTTATAAATTGCACAATACCAGTGTAAACTACGAAAATCCCACTGAAAATAATGAAAAGTTCTGAAGTTACAAGCGGCCATGAATGACTGTTTACCCATAATAGAAGTGGACTGCGAGAATATTTGTAGCCTTCAAATGATAAAAATTACTCTTGAATAGATATTGTACGAACGAAATATAACTATAAAAGACTAACCTCACGCTAAGATTATAAGTGAGAACCAAAATATTTTATATAATCCAGTTGGAGGTACATTTAAGCTCGCGGAACTTTAACGCACGTAATCCTCGAGGCAATACGGTATGAAAAAGGTTAGGAGGCAGACCATTTACACCAACTGCGATGATCTCACTCTTGGGATTAGGTGTTCACACTGATGGCGATCAGTGTTCAACTTTAGTTAGGGTTAAACCGCTTTTTTCACTATGNAAAAAAGTCTTGTAGAATTTGGCATTTGAGAAGCTATGAGATATGAATTACGAAATCAAAAGTAACGCCACACCATTCAATTCTCACGGCATCCCAAGCCGTACTTTATTATTGACCTTGGGCTCATGACGTACACGTGTGTTCCTGGTATTTATTAGAATGGCTTGATAATAAATCTGCTGTCTTCGAATCGGATCGATTGCAAGCTTGCTATCTCATTTTATCTTGCGCGATTAACTAGCATAGCTATATAGCTTAATGTAAGTGCAAGGGTCCACGATTAAACCCTACGTCAATATGCTTGATATTATAATAACAAGAGTGTAATTCTACTACGGCTCTAGAAGACAACAATCAGCATTTATATGAGGTGCTTGGCTTTATGGAGTCCTGTGAGACTGAGAATTATTTAAACGAGGATGGTGTCTTGTTGCAATTTTTGAACTAATATTGACTTGTATCTTCCTTAGGATAATATAACTTTCATTTTTGCTTCCTCTTCCGTTCTGTGATCTCTTAACAGTTTCAGATGCATCTGTATCCTCTTTACTCAAGATCTCGAGTTCGTCGAAAGATGCGTTTCTGCAACTATCAGACTACAATCTTTCCGCACAACTAGCGCACAGTTGATATCGGCCTCTGCAGCTTCTTCTTCGAACTTACTTCTCTTATAGTATGATTAAATAATCACTCGAGGAGATATTATATATCTATATAGTATAAAACTACTATCGAAGACATGCCCATGAGTAATGATGATCAAAGGATTGTTTTCACCACCAGGAATCCTTGCTCGATTAAGAAAACTACAGCTGAAAATCAAACATCTTGACAAATGAGTCAAATATCTGATAATATTTTTACAAAAGCTTTCACTAAACTGAAAACTTAGTTTATATAACTAAATATATAAGCTTTTTACATAGTAAGCTACTTCATATCATTTGCTGTTGCCTTGTAAATCACATACGACGACTAGAGATTTCCGTTGCCCGTTCAGTTTCGTTAGAACACACGAGAACAGCTTTTGTGGTGGTGGCGATTAATTTAAATGGTTACACATTTAGTCATCTTCATCATTCACTTGTTACTGGCTGCCAGCTCTACTTATCCAGTAGCTCACGTCGTTCACGATTCCCAGTCCCTCTGCCATTGGCTAACTGTATTGTGCCCCAGGCTGCTGTAATGTTAGCTCAGGATATGCTTTTGATGACGTTTATACGATATCACCTAATATTTGGTTAGAATGGACTTCGTAAAATAATAATTCCTCTGGTCGCAAATCACCAGATATTGAACAGATTTATTATGAACCCCTTCCAGCAGCACAAGATTGATATCAGCGTAAGCATTTCATCCCTTCGTTCTTTTCTGATTTTTTTGCGCCTTACCCCTCTTTATGATCTCTTCCTAACTAGAATACATAATAGTCCCTCTCTCCTGACGAGCAGAAACTCTTCCGCCTCTACGGCAAGCTCCCCTCCGAATCCCACCACCCAGCAAAGAACCTCAAAGAGCGAAAATACTTCGACTCCGGTGACCTCGCTCTCTTCAAGTCCGGAAAAGTCGATTCAGTTGATACTGAAAGCGTTGGATCTCAGCACCCTGTTCCAGAGAATATTCCACATCTCACTTCTCCGCGCGCAAGCATCGCAAGCCAGGGCGGCAGTGGCAATACCAACATTCGTCCCGGAATCGCAGGCAGTTCGCAGAGCGCAAGTCCAGTTAAGGACAGTAGCTTTTTGACCTGGGAAACGAATGTCGATAATAATAAGGTAGAGGACGGGAATAAATCATTGGATACGAAGGCGAATAATAATTGATATTGGTCTACCGCTTGCGCACGCCGATATTCCTATTTGAAGATAAGTAGGGACTTATTTATGAGGTATAAATGGAATCATTAATGCACTAGCGTTTCGAGTTGGGTAATTGTCGTAGGATTTTAATTAGCTTCTGCTAGATGTACAGCGTGGTTCTCATCTTGAACAGCAAGGTCTCTTTTTATTGACTAATTAGATAATAGTTGACCGGGAAGTAACTAAAGTTGGCGTGTTCAGCGTAACTCTATGAATACCAGGCAAAATTGTATGTATGGTTGTGGCGCTCTAGTTTACATACTGTTTCGCAGAGTCATATTATCTTCGGCTTAACCTTCTTTGCAAAGTTAGTAATACCATTTAGAAAAGTTATTTTTACTGGATACTATCTACTTTTTAGGATTTGTTGGATTATGCTTTCTACTATTATCAATAAGGAGCAACAACGAGCTTCAAATTCTCGTTTCAAACTTACTCTTTCCAAATTTCCCTTATTGTTTCCACGTCATGGTTGTACAGTGCAAGCGTAATTGCGATTGTGGATATTGCAGTAGCCTCCACATCCTGGGGGACAAAAATAAGTTCACGTCGGGCCAGTGGAGAAATTTCTGTAGAACTAAAGCCTCAAGTTGTGACTAGCCTTTTCTCCCAAATTTCAACTTATATTCCCAAACAACCAAGCCAATGTACAGTACAACCACTCCCTTCTTGGCTTACGCAAAGCCCAATATCACAAATTAATAACGCCTTCTTCTAACCGTCGTTGCACTTAAGGTTTGACTTCATATTTCATACCTTTTTTAGAGCTCACAATGTCCAGAATATGATAAAATCAAGAAAGACTATAATTGCAGGCTGAAATGGTGATATGTAAACTGTTAATTAGCGGGCTGGCAACGCCCAGACTAAACTATTCCCATTGAGGGTTAAAACGGTCTATGGTTTGTACTTGCACAGCTACTAATGAACAGCTAATCTCAGGGAACACTGCACGAAGCAGATCTCTATTCTACAACATATTGCATGTTTCACAGCCTCCGGGGAAGGTAGTAAGTTACCTTCCTTACTTGTTGAGATGCTCGCTATTGTGTTACTCTCCCTTGTCATCTCACCCAGCTTACTTCCGAGAGTGAGGGGTTTCGTCCCTAATAGTGTGAGCAGGTTCTGCCGACTCCGTAGAGCAGAATATTATAGTTTGTTTTCGGACTGGGGAAACGACGCTGCTAGGGGAGGACTTTGTAATATTAAGACGCCGCTTATGCGGAGAATGGCTGCCCCCTCGCAAACGTAGCAGTGGAGATTATATTAGTGATTACACCGTCGCACGTCAAATCTTATCGGCCCGTCTACATGTGTTGTCAGTCTAGATTTAATAAATGAACCGCATCCTTTATTCTGTTATCCCCGCTGCCAAAATGGAATAAAGTTCTACTTCTCTTAACAATTTGAGTCCTGTTTGTAGTCCCCCTGAAATCTTAGACAGCTCCGGCGTAGCAATGGTGCTATCATATTTCTTCAATGGCTGTGCTACTTTTATAAGTTCGGTCAGTTTATATATACTATGTTATTATATTCCAGTTAATTTCATGACCTAATTTGAGGGTAAAGTGGTTCATATTTCTCTTCGTTCGAGCCATTTATAGGATAACTTTCCATCCTCTTGCCCGCTTTCCAGGACCAAAGTTCCGTGCTATTTCTACCATTCCACATGCTTGGTCGACAGCATCAGGTAACTTGCCTCACGATCTTTCAGACCTCCATAAAAACTATGGCGATGTCGTTCGTTTTGAACCTAACAGCCTGACATTTATCTCTCCGGAAGCTTGGAATGATATTTACAGCCACGCGAGAGCAAGGGCAAACCCCAAAGTAGGCTATGGCGAACCCGCTCCGGGAATTCATAGCATTGTGACGGCTCCCGATGCAGAGACTCATGCCAGGCAGAGGAAAATCATTTCACATGCTTTCTCTGATAAAGCATTAAAAGACCAGGAGTCGTTTGTTCTAGAATATCTCAGGAGATTGATCGTTCAATTGCGTGAGCGCGCTAGCAATCCAGGAACCGCGGTCGTGAATTTGGTACAATGGTTTGACTGGACAACTTTCGATATTATTGGTGATCTTTCCTTTGGTGAACCGTTTGATTGCTTGAAAAACTCATCTTACCATATCTGGGTAGATACACTTCTACAAGTCGTCGTGGCTGTATCCTTCATTACCGCTGCTCGATTATATACCCCCCTTGACAAGGTGCTGATGATGGTGGCTCCGAAGAAGGCCATGGAAATCCGTGATAACCATACAGCCATGAGCAAGGATAAGGTGCATCGACGTATGCAAGTTGATATCGATAGGAAAGACTTCTGGAGTTATATTCTTCAACGCAAGGAGGATGCTGCCGGTATGAGTATGGAGGAGATGGAGGTTAATGCTGCCACCCTCATTATAGCTGGTAGTGAGACTATCTCTACGACATGCTCTGGGGCTTGCTACTACTTGTGTAAAAGTCCGGCTCTGATGAAGCAGATTTGCGATGAGATCAGAGGAACCTTCAAATTCGAAGAAGAGATTAACATGACAAGTGTCCAGAAGCTCAAATTTCTCCACGCCGTATTGATGGAAGGGATGCGTCTCTTTCCCCCAGCACCTGCTGGAGCACCTCGACTCACACCGCCGGAAGGAGAGATGATTGGAAAATACTTTGTTCCTGGAAATGTAAGCCTCTGTATCCACTCTGTGCTCATTACAAGAGTGAAGTATTAACCAAAGAAAGACAACCGTAATGATTTCTCAACTCGCAGCATATATCAACCCCAATAACTTTGTCAATCCACTTAAATACGCCCCAGAGAGGTGGCTTGGAGACCCAATGTACGATACAGACGTAAAAGAGGTGTTCAAGCCTTTCTCAGTTGGACCAAGAAATTGTATTGGCAAAAACTTAGCCTGGATGGAAACAAAAATGATCATGGCTAACATGATTTGGAATTTTGATCTAGAACTTGAGGATGAGAACTTTGAACCGCAAAATCAGAAGATGCATGTGCTATGGCAGAAACCGGCGTTAACAGTCAGATTAAAGAACAGGCAATTTTAAGCATCTACACATACAGAGCTTATCTCAAAAGTGTGAGGGAGATACACATAGCGGTAAAAGGGGCATAAATTTACGGAAATGGTTGATGGGGTGGATGTGAGAAAGAGCTGCAAAGAATAGTAGCAGCTGATTGTTATCCAAAAACACGAAGAAGATAGTCATACCATAAAAGCTTAGCAGAATAACTAACAGCTTTCTTAGACATACCATTAGTACAAGTTTAACCCTTTGTTCTGAGCTTGAATAGTTTATTTCGAGCCATCTTCCTACCCAAATCTGTAAACTACTAGTCTTGCTAGTTTAACGTTCAATTCGAACTTCGGCTTCATCTCCTCATTACTCTCTAGCTCTACGGTCTCAAATTCCTGAAATAATCTCACCAGCACATATGCAATCTGGCCGATAGCGAACGACCGCCCCAGACAAGTACGCGGGCCATGGCTGAACGGAACGTACGTCCACTTATCTCCTTTCCAGTTTTCCCATCGATCTGGGTTAAAGACGCTAACATCAGAGCCTATTAGGTCCAGACGACGCTGGGTGCAGAGAATCGAATATACCACGCGTCTCTTTGGGGATTAAGACTGGCTCCGTCGAGTCTTGACCACCGCCATGTGGCAGTTCAGTGTTGACGAGAGCAGTGCGCATATTTATACCCACTACAGAATTGTCAAGTATGTCATAAGGAATAGATTGAAGCTAACAAATTTCTTACAGGAAGGATACATCCCAAAGTCTCCTTTATGATGTTCTGCAGACAGTTCATCTTGCTGAGCTCCGCATATGTTGGATTGCGATCATGGCCGATGTTTTATTGTCACCGTTAGAATATAGTCATATTCGTCAAATTTTATGTTAATTTAATACTTGTCTTTAATTTCTGTTTACAATCTATGTAATATTTCTAGGTATCTTGACAGTTCATACAGGGTCCATGATAAAGATATAACAGTTGGCTCCTACAACGAACGAAGTGTGATTAGATGAGATGCTCAATAGATATATGTTAAATGAAATTCTAGGAAATAACCTTACCCGACCTCTAATTAGGACCGCTATAAGCTGATTCTTAATATGTTATAAGTTGATATAGGGTATCAGAAATACCTATTTAATAAATGTGAGGTTGGGATAACAAAATTAACACTACCCCTAGGTCCCTTCTCATAAATTTTAGAAAGAAGTAATCTCATATGCTGTTCAGCAACGCGAAGATTAGTAGAACGGTTCTTGGAAAGCTATACGTGCAAATATGTCTCAGAAATGTAATTTTAAGATATGAAGCCGTTCCTTTGGTAAAACTTACATGAGGCTGTGATGAGTCTTTTTGTAGTTCCCATGCATGTCCATCAGCTGTGGAAGAAGTGGTCTTAGTTTTTCCAATTTGTTCTATATGGCGCAGAAGAAAGTAAAACCTGCTGTTACTTACCAGTAAATACTGAATCACCCATAACATCATTCCATATCCCTTTTGGTATCTTGCATTTTCCCCAATCTGCAAACCTTGTACTCATGATAGACTTGATATTTTCAGAATCATCAGTAACGACTAGATGTGTTCCAAACATGCGGTACTCTGCTGTGTGTCATGAGAACGACATGTGAGATTCTGCGATCATAGTGAACATCTGGTCATGTAGAAACGAACTCGCAAATGTAAAATCTACGTCAATACCTAATGTCAGGTTAGAGAATTTTCTTTCAATCTAGTCTAGTTAAAGTAACTGACCAAGATAGACATAGACATAAATCAAAGAGGTCGTGTCATTGAAGATGGGACGTGCCAAGGAGAAGTAATGATGGAACTATGCGAACAGCATGCGAGCCTTTTGCGTGGTTCGGTCTGAGCAAGATACAATATAGGATTCCAATAAAGTATCCCTCAGGCCCAGGGGCCACTTTGAGGCCACTGTTAGCGCCATGTTTAAGGTCACAATTCATGAAGTACGGAACACCAACAAAAGATAATCACTTATTTAAACGTAATAACTTGTTATGTTGATTTAATTAAGGGAAATGATAATTTACTTGATATTGTATTATAATAATTAATAGATTTCTTTTATCTTATTTGAGAGTAGATTTGTGGTTTCTGATAAATTATACTTGTATAGATATTTATGCCTGATTTTCTTTAACGCGACCTAGGGCCTGAGGAGATAGCACAAAAAACATAGAAAGGATTATGAAGACCCCATGGTAGACGCAGTAGTCAGAGAAAGAACTCAGAGACGAGATGGTGATGTATCGCTGGCATGCCGTAGGCAACCACATCGTTGCTGTTCTTCAAGATGCTGTGGGGAGTAATACATTTATAATTCCACTTAAAGATCAGAAATTCAAGAAGTCACGAAGACGGTAGAAGGCAGCACTTCCTATAACTCTAGTATTCAATGCAGTTATACAAGGGAAATGGATTAATAGATAAACCAGTAGAGCATAAGTAAAGAATGCTTTAACGCTAATAAGAACAAATAAATATTATTAGCTAGTGACAACACGATAAAATGGGGAACTATTAGTATCAACTGTAATAAAAACAGAGTGAGCTGTAAATAATAAATCTGATGGTAAAAAATATGCCTTATTCGTACATCGCAGGTAGCTTTGGAGTACTAGACAGTAGGGTCCCTGCAAACGTCCCTTTTTGGTATTGTGTTTCCTTATCCGTATATCTGGCATGCAGGCAATACCGCAGCTGAGCATGTTTAGTTATGGCACTGATATTGAAAGCGTATTATTGGTTATATAAAATGTAGGTGCTGACAAATTCCCTCAAAAAAAGATCTAGATATCTAGTAAATATGGTAGAAAGGGAGAGTGGATATCCCGACTAGAAGGAATAATAAGGAAAGCTAATGACTATTGACTGTGAAATAGTTCTGGGTGCGGTGGCATAGATATGATTAGGTGCATTTAATTTTATTATCACACATAAATTTATCAACTTATGCTTATTTATCCATCCATCCCTTCCTGCAAGGCAATAGAATAATCATTCATATTATTGATTTAATATATCCTAAAATTGACTAAATAAAAACAGAGTGATGAATTCCTGCGGAATTAAACTTTCTACAGATTACTTGTAAACAGCGGTAAATAATAGCATTGCCAACTTATCTCCAAAAATTAAACTGTAATAGTATCCAATAGCCTTACCTTACCCACGTTCGTCAACTGCTATCAGGAAGCACCACATATATCAACTTTAGGCTCCAAAAGCCCATAAGCCATTACTCTGCTCCGATAGATTCCTTATGATCAGCATAATTAATTAACTAAATTGTCCATAAACATCACTCTGACTGTTACCTTTGGTGTCTTCATTTCAACGCACTTGGGGTTTGGCTCGATCTAGGTTAAGTACGGTTCACATCGTATTCCTACTGAATAGGGAAATGTTCTGACAATTTAGAACATCGCCGGGTAAACACTACTTCAAAATTTATTTATCCTATTATGCAATGCAAGGAAGTGAGTTATTATTGATCATGGAGTCTAATACGTAGAAATATGCCGACTTCTTGAGCGCTAGAAGTGCCTCTGTAATTGGAGAAACTTTTAGGCTATTATTGCCCTATAATAGCCTCTAATTATAGCGCATTTTAGGTAGGATACTGTACTGCTTAGACGCTAATTGGGCTCCGACTCAGGCAGCTCAAGTACGTTCAACCGTATTGCGGAAGTTTGAAAAGAGGCTAGTTTTAAAAAAGGGTTTAATCAAACCACAACAGGAAAGACTGAAGTAGGCTTATTTTTTTAACTCTAATTTATAGCTTTTGAATATAAAATTTTATTCTATTTTTGTGCGTCTTGCTACAAAATTATAAACTCTACAATTCTTCTTAACGCCAGTCTAGACTTCATTAGAAAATNACGAAAACCAAATCACTAACATATAAAACAACTTGTCCACTTATATAAGAAACGCTAATCCAGTTAATTACTCCATCGCTCAAACAATCACTCAATTATAGCCTCTTTTAATGACACAACCCCACCATCCTCCCACTGTCGCCGTTCTCTCATGTCCAAAGAGATAGTCAAAACACCGGATCATAAGAGACACAGTGTCTATTCTCAGATCACTGCATGGTTGGAGAGTTCGCTTATCTTATTAGACAGACTGCTCCTCCTTCCTCTGTTGCACTGCAGCAATGCCAGCACCAACAAGGGCATGGATCGGGCCTTGTCTCTTTCTTCTCCCATTACCGCCTTGGGAACTACCTCTCCCAGCTAAACTTCCCTTCCACGGCCTGCTTGCAATAGGACCTCGTGCTGTGGGTGCAAGAGCATCTGTCATCCAGCCAACCACCAGGTAAATGACCACAACTGCCATTTCTTCTAGGACCGCCATGAAGACATGAATAATGACGGAGCCGGTAAGGAGGTTGAAATGGCTGTTGTGAGCGAAGACTGAAATTAGAGAATAGATAAGTCGGACCAAGATGAACGGGAGGGCGAGGACAACGGCGTAGGAAAACTTCCTGTCGTCGCCTGGGGAGGTGGAGAGCTTGGCTGATATCACAGCAGCTATCAGAACTAATGCGACGAAGGCCACAACGTACAGCACAACGCCGACCTTGGTTGTTGCTTGCGGTTGGTACACTCCCGTTGGTGATACGCTACTCGTTGCGCCAACAATGGATAATATTAAGCCAATTGTAATGACGAGTTGTATAAGTCGGAACTGTATGGCGTGAAATAACCCCGATGAGGATGTGGCAGTTGAGTCGGCACTACTTATCGAGTTAATTAGAATTCATAATGGACGATGGTATGAGACCAAGCTTACCAGCGCGAGAGCAGACCAAGAGTCGCAAGAAGTAAAGGCGATATGCCAATCGAATCCAAAATAAGGACGGCCTCGATGAGACCCTTCGTTTCCGATTGGTAAGTCGCAAGCTGGCAACAAGCGCCCACGATTCGGACTAGGCAGAGTATGAGAGTGAAGATGAAGCCAGAACTACGACCAAATCCATGGCGGCGGCAGACTATGACTGCGACAATCAAGGCAGGGAAGTAGATCAGAAGTTCCAAGATGGAAATGCCTCCTTGCGAGTTGAACTTCATGATGAAAGTCTGATGTTGATATTGAGGATATGATAAGTAGGGGAACAGATACTAGATAACGAGGTTGATATAGAAGTGGTAGTTATTGATGTGGTCGTAGTCGAGAACATAAGGTTGTATATATAGTCAACCATCCTGAAGGCTTGATATGTAGCGCCGAATGACATTCCCCATTGAGATAGGAAAGAGCTGCAGTCGGGTTGCCATCTGCATGGCTCTATCGTGATCGATCTGTAGGGATCTGTTCGTAGTGCCATTAAAATTTTTGAAATAGGCTCGTTATGTTTCAACCAGGCTTGTGTGCCGTCTCGTATCTTCAAATAAAGACAGAGTTTTCTAACTTAATATGCCGAGTGTCAGCACTACACAAAATGGTTGGCAACCCACGGGCTACAAAGCAAGGTCCAGATGTTTAATTATCTGAAGGAGCGAGTAGATGGCCTCGACAGCTGCCTAAGGCTTTCGGACCTGCTCCATACGACGCACGGGTTCGTCATTATTCAGCGAGCGACTATGCCTTTAATGGGGAGGACTTCGTAGCTAGGCGATATATAGTTAGCGAAGTGCACAGACCCAGGGACAACGAGTCGCTAAGCCTTTTATAGGGAAGAGTTCGGAGCTAAGCCTTTCACAGCTAGCGCAGTGGATTCAGGCGACGGATCTGCCGTGGGTGCCCGCCCACGCCGCCTAAGCCTGGGATCTCTCTGATATCCTCTTCTCCACGAATCTCCCCAGCCCACTTGCATTGCCCCTCTGAAATGGGTTACTATGGGCTCCCAAGCAAAGCTTGTTCCCATTGCAGAAGCAGAAGAATCAAGGTACGTGACGTAGTGCTCCCGCTGCTCCTATTCAGACCTAGTTACACGCATCTGTTCCAGAGATCGGAAACCCCGAATCACTCTCTGACATACTATACTGGTAGTGCGATTTGTCAACCCCATCATGCGGGCAGTGCATGAGAGGTAATCGGACTTGCTTTGGGTACCGCAAAGTAACAGATTTGCTCTTCCGTGATCAGAGCAAAGATGTTGCTTCGAAAGCGCAACGGGCCAAGCAGACATCGCAATCAAGCGCGCCGGGATCCGTCACCAAGCTGCCTCCTGCAAATGGTGATTATTTTCAAGCAGTATCAGTATCACAGCTAGATTTATCCACGTCCTCTAGCGCTGCATGCCCTGTACTATCCTCCCTCCCGATGTCTGTAGAAAGTCAGGCTTGCTGTTTCTTCTTCAGCAACTATCCATCTCAGCCATCCAAGAACTTTGGAAGCGTGTATGAAGACATGCCGGCCCTTTATTACTTGGAATCACCCGATAGCCCGCTGCAGTACATCGTTACGGCTCTAGGTCTGGCTGGTATGTCCCATCACACTGACACATCCGGTATGGAGGTAGCTGGAGGTGCCTGGTATTATAAAGCATTGAACACGGTCAACAAAAGTCTTCGAGATCGAGAACTAGTCAAGCTCGATCAGACACTCCTCGTGGTGCTGCTGCTGGGACTGTACGAAGTATGTATTGCCACACGCTGCGTTTCTTCAAAAGTCAGGAGCTAATCTCTTTAATTATCAGATCAATACTTGCAGCACGTCTAAATCGATGAAATCCTGGCTGAATCATATCAAAGGAGCAACGGCACTACTAGATCTGCGTGGCGAGGAGCAGCTCAACAGCGAATTCGGCCGTGCTTTGTTCATCCAGGCACGTACGCAGATAATCTCAGGTTGCTATCAGACTCGGTCGCCGGTGCCAGATATAGTCGTCCAGCTGTCTCGAAAATGTCACGAAAGAAGTAGCGATCCAGTCGAAGGTCTCATCCTGATCGTCTTCCACTTTTGCAGTATCAGAGCTCAGACACCTTTCTGTCCTCCATCTACCCAAGCAGAGGTCACCACCAGAGCCACCATTTCCCGATTCACTTCAATCTCGCAAGCGCTCGCAAATTGGCATGACAGCCTCCCAGCTGCATTCATTCCATCAACGGTATTCATCGGGAGGGCTAGTTCTGAGACTCTATCGGAATACTACTACCTCTATGAAGACATCTGGACCGCCGCCATCGCGAACAACTACCGCGCCAACAGCATCCTTGTTCACGAAGCACTGATCAGTCAGCTGCAATTCCTGCGAGACCATTATACCAACGATATGGACGAACTTTTGGAGCTCGAAGACCAAATATCGCATTCCTGCCGCACGATCTTATCACTTATTGATGCGGTCTGCGCCAGCGTCCCTAGCCTCCTCCAGTCCAACTTTGCTGCAGCTGGTGTCGGGCTTCTCTGGGTGCTGTACGTATGTGCGCAGATTTCGCCACGTACAGCACCGTTACATGATGCGACGCGCAGCTGGATTATCGGGCGCTTAGAGAAGATTGGGGCTGAGATGGGGGTGCGACAGGCGACGACGTTGGCTGGATTTCTGCATAAACAGATCGAGGTCACAGATCTGTTGCACGATGGGTCACTGTGGAAGGATGGTTTGAATAGCCGTCTATAACTATGAGCAAAATGAGCCTTCGTCCAGAAATCCTACCGATCGGTCAATTCATCGGAGGGTTGGGTGAATCCTACATATTGGTCCCTTCCCAAGACCCTACAGCTGCGTTGAAACTCTGAAATACGAGGCGGGGCGTATCACAGGAAGGGATTCTTTATGGAAAAGACGAAAGTGGGGGGATGGATAGCAAACGAGGGCGGCAGAGCCTGACCTAAAGTGTGCAGTGTTAGTGGTCTACAAGAACCCTTCATTTCACCTCTGGAGACGACGACATCTGCCATCTTTCTGCCCTTCATGATCAGAGCTAGCTTAAGGGATTCGTTGCGTACCTGCATCCCTTTCGTTGTGCGAAAATAAGCGAGGAGAAATGGGAATTCAACTGTTCACAGCTCGATCTGAATTGTTCTATCACACGCCACTGCGTGAATGGCTCCAAATCCCAGAATATATCACTGCCGACAGCAGAGTCGTTGAAGGAGAGGTCTGCGGTGCCAACGGCTGCATCAGGATGCAGCTTGACGATGACACTGAGGACGATGGCAAAAGAAGGGCCGCACATTGCCTAGAAATGGTCTGGATGTGATGTACGGAATACGATAAGGCGAATCCCTTGAGTAGTAACAGCCTCATACTTGAGAAACATTTCCAGCGCCGAGACCATACCACTTAATTGGGGTGACCACCTGCCTGGATAGAGCCTCCCGCAATCCCTACGGTTGGACATTCACCTGCAACCACCACAAATCCAAACCTGTTCGCCATTTCTTCGGCTTCGTACCACAGTACTCCGGCACCAATCTTCATGGCCGGCCCTCGGTATGTGGAACTAACATAGTTCAGGTCGACTTCTGGATTTTTTAAGTTATGTGTCCAGAGGCTGAGGGCTCCTTTCCCAGTCGCTTGAGACATGAAGTTGTGCTCCATCATCAGTAATTGATGACCCCAGTATCACTTACTGTACGTTGTCAAACATAAAAGACTTGAAATATTATCCTTTAGCATCATAAGCATGATCTTGATTGCGTAACTATACCATTGACTCAGGGTCAACACCCAGAATCAGGTGGACTATCCCTCATTAAACTGTGTATGGGACGAGATGCATGAGGAAATTCACGGTAGGCATATTCTGAGCTGGATAGGGTTGGACCCAATTCTGTGCTGACACCATGTGTCGCCATTGGCTCCGACCGGAGCTGCAGATGCAACGTAGATGTCCGAATTGCCTTGTCCCGATCGGGAGAATGGTCAGTCCCGCCTGCCAAGCTGATCATCGGTGCCTGAACCCCTTAAAGTTTGACGGCGAGGCTTGTTGCAACTCATTATGCTAATAAGATTGAATAGGGCCTATGCCGAGCCTCACCAGCTCTATGGCAATTTATCTACAGTATTAAGGAAGAACAGTACAAAGTCATGAACTAACATATCTTACTAAATTATACGAGAATGGGAGCCTCCAAAACGACTGGCTGTGCATTTCCCTAGTTAGATCTGTGCCGCATTCTATTTTAATTAATGAAGATCCAACAGTCGCCCACCGACCACTCTCTCTCTCTTAGCAAAATAAAACCCTTTCTCGCCAGATTCTAGACTCATAAGCAATACGGCTATTCAGCGTTATAAAGGAATCTTTGCTTCTTAATTGAGAATATGCCCTGTTACGCCCCTAATGGAACGAAAATCACGACCACCGATTTCCAACCATGCAACAACATCTACGGTCAATTTTCCATGTGCTGCGCAACCAACAAGGCCAACGCCGACGTCTGCCTGCCGAATGGGCTTTGCAAATGGGTTAACGGCAATGTGGACTTGTACTACCGCAACAGCTGTAGCGATCCCTCGTGGAAAAGTCCTTATTGTCTGAATGCCTGTAAATCTCCCGACGACGAGGTAGGTTGCCTTCTCCCCTTGACGAATAGAAGGCATAGATGCTGATGAGAGCGGCCGATCACCAGGACTATAAAGGAGATGCTCAGCTGTCACAGTGCCCGGATGGTACCTGGTGCTGCGGCTATGATGCAACCAACAACTGCTGCGAATCTACAAACACGTTCGCGCTCGCGGCGACTTTGGGAGCCACAACTAGTACAACTAGTTCCACACCTCCACCCAGCTCCACAGCTTCGACCAGTACATCTCCGAGCCAGAGCAGCACCTCTTCAATTAGTCCGTCAGCTTCATCTCATTCCCACGGACTCAGCACAGGCGCTCGAGCTGGCGTTGGTACGGGAGTAGCGCTTGGTGGGCTGGCATTATTAGTGATACTAGGCGTTGCAATTGTGTGGTTCAGGAAACGGAGGGCACGCGGAGCAGGACAAGCTACTCAACATGACTCGGATGTAGGCTTTATGCGGTCTATGGACTCGGATGATCTTCAAACACCGGCCGTGGAAATGTCGGTCTCAAATAATCTGGCGGAAATATCGACAACGGACATAGTAGGGAAAAAACCAGTCAGGCACGAGTTAGCTTAGTGAAAAGCTATCACTTCAATCTTAACAGCTTTCGTTACTAGCCAGCAGGCCGCCATGGATTGCTTACTTACACTCTATGAAAATCATCTGCCGTAAAAGCTCTAACCCCCAGCGAGTTGGTATTCCTGAACGAATCTAGCTCACTAAGCTAGGCAGGCTGTTTTCCCTGGCAGATCTTCTGCCAATCTATATCATATGGTGTTGACGCATCTTGGCTGAACCGATCCCTTTACAAATCAGGCGTGCCACTTCGTTGGCAGAGATTCCTTACCATGATATGAGAATTTAATAATAGATTTTATCTAAAATTAGACTACAAAAAATCTAAACAAATTTTAATATTTGATCAGAGAAATGCAATATCAGGATCTTTATACCCTTAACAATAAAACGGTTAGCCGGCTGCTATTTTCAAGTGGGTGGTTTACTAACCACTTTTCCGATAGTAGTGCATAGTTAAACATCACCAGCCACTCCAACTTTCAACGTCCACACCAACGCACTCATATCACCCATTCCACAGCCTCATCGGCGTCGATATCTTCTAGTTCGTCCACTGAATAAATCTGAGAACTAGAAAGGCCTGAGTGGATGTCATTGATAATATCATCAAAATTGCGATACAGTGGATGCATCCGTGATAACGCTTCGAACTAGCTAATAAGCTATTGTCGAACCCAAAGTTACCACAGTAACCCCAAAAATCTCATCACTATAGCAACAAAACTTAATCAAGAATGGGAAGTTTAAAACCATTGTCAGAAATATGGTAGATAATAATCACTCTTTCTTGATGAAGTGGGAGTAAACATGGCTACTTGGGTCTACTCTAGATGGAGCAAGGGGGTTAGTAGATGAATTCTTAACCCTAACGGCGTGAACTGCACAGCAACGAGTATGCATTACACTATGGCTACTTAAATTAGCCGTTACACCAAGTGGACGAGTTTTTGCAGCATCGTCAAATCCGTCTGTAAAAGAGGTGGCGTTTCCAAATTCTGCAACATGTTTAGATGACTTGCATATGTCAATGCGATGGCTGGTAATGGCTGACGCATTCCTTAGTCAAGTGCAACCTTCTTCCTACGTGGTTTATTGGGTATTAGCAATTGCAACCTGTTTATTGAGACTGTGTCCAAGATTCATAAAGTAATATTACGGACGGTCTCATTCGCCTGAGTCATGCCATCTCCGTCCACCTATTATGGTAGCATTCCCGCTTTGTTTGTACCACAACCCAGATGCGCATTTTGGAGAGTTTAAGTATTACATATCGGTTAAAGTTGAATCTCCAGAGAGAACGTATCAGTAGCTGTGGTTCACAGATATACTGATGTGAGCTTCCTGCATAGTGTGGTACTTGTCTTATATTCTTCTGTTTATCCTGATATTAGTGAGACTTGTTATTACCTACAAGTTAGCATCAATAAACCAGCCACATATATATTAATCAGTGATTCCAATTAAAATATATTTAAGAGATCATCGAGGCACTTCTAATCTGCCTCACTTTCACATCTTCCAACTTTTGTGTTTACAAGAACTACTATTCAAGATGCGCTCGAGCTTCTTATTTGTGCTCCTCTGTCTGGCATTTGGCATTGGAAACTCATTGCCAAATGGAGACTACAATGCATATAGTCCGTCCATTGGCTACGGTCCACCACCACCACCCCCATACGATAGCTTGACCAGCTCGACAACTACAACTCCATCAACGACAACCACTACTACTACTACTACTACAACGACCACTACTACAAGTACTACTACTAAACCTACTACTACAACCACTTGTACAACACCTACTACCACAACCACTACTACTAAACCTACTACTACAACCACTTGTACAACACCTACTACAACGATAACCACTTCTTCCACACCTACCACCACCACCACCACGACACCTAAGACTACTTCAACAACAACAATAACGTTAACAACCACTAGTACAACAC
>NCSJ02000313.1:0-50651 GCA_002812745.2 Scytalidium lignicola
TTCGATGCTGGATGCAGCCAAATTTGGAAACCCAAAATTTAAGGAGATTCGTGAGGTGTTGTAGATCGCTCTGCTTGTGTATACAATTTTTGATGCTTCAATTGCAATGCAATGGAGATGTGGTCCGTAACAGATATTTGTAAGGAAATCAAATGTAAAAGCGAGTGGGATTCGATAAGCAACCATGTAAAAGGCTGCTGCCGGTAGTAGTGTAGTAATGGTGAAGGTGGTTCGGTACGTCTCACTTCTGGATCATCTTTCCATACTTGATAATCTCCTCATCACTCAAGGCTGCCATCCAAAGGCAGCGTTCTGTTATTCCCTCAATAGGCAAGAAGCGATACATCAGGCTTGCCTCTAAAAGACGTAGTAGGTTCTTCACAATGGTAGCATCTGTTCTCCTTCTCTCAAAGTTTACTAACGGCTCCGTAGTAGGTGTACTAGCGATCTGACTTGGGCGTTCCGAATTAACAAGGAGGTCATGAGTATATATACCCACAAATGGAATACACCCTTGATCTGCGCCTGCACATTCCATCTCAGCGCGAAGGCTGTAGAAGTTGGAAGAGGGCGTCACGAGGGCCTCAAGTTGGTTGAGGGTCTGCAGGTCCGCGGCAGCGACATGGGCCCAGGTGTCCGTAAGACGAGAAATGTCTTTAGAAGTCAAGGCAACCGTCAGCTGTGTCATTGTGGCGAAGTTGCGCAACTTTCGACAGTGTGCTGCGACATGGATATACTTTGTGATGCAACGGACTCGTTCTTCCATGTCTTGAGTCAGGACAATCTCAGACATGGCCCACTTAACCATTATATTGAAGCGTGCAATGACAACTTCAATACCCTTTGGCTCATTAGACCGGAGATATTCAACCCACGAGCGAGACTCGGTCGAGGTTTCCTTCCAGCGCATTTCAATTAGATCCTTCCAGTCGATTTCATTAAGAGCATCCTTCTCGATTAGAGTAAACTGCTGTGCAAGGACCAACGAATCAAAAGCAAGAATGAATGGCAAATGAGAAGATGTCTTTCGAGAAGGTTCTGATAGATCGTGAAATCTTAGCGGATCTGTATGAGGTGACCCCTCTCTTTCTGCATTAAATCCTCCAGTTGCCGCTGTAGGCGTGGTATCCGGCGTTGGAGGAGTCACCACTTTGTGTGATGTCTCGGCGGCTAATTCTCCAATTTGGGGCCGTTTGTTCATGCTCTGTGGTTGATTTGCCGGCACTACATTTATTGGGGGTGTTGCGGGATGATGGAGTGGGTGCGTAGGCAACTCCATTTCCTTGAGACTTCCTGAATGAAGTGGTAGAAACGTCGATGTAGAGAGTGAATCATGTGCAGTGTATTCTGTTCGAGATATCACCTCAATTGACATCTCTGACGAGAGGTCACTTCTATCACCGCTATCACTATCCAAGAAGGACTGATCTACGCTCTCAGAATTGCGAACAGTCTCATGGGCAGCTCCTTCCCGCAAGATGCCTGGTTTCTCAACAAATTCGTATGATGAATGGGCAGAATCAACCTGTACCCCGTTCTCTTGTCGTTCAGAGCTAGATTCACGAAGGATCGAAATATCTGACCAGTCGCGTGCTTCTCTTGCATCCACCAATCCTTCATAAGTGGATTCGCGGTCAAGCAATGGAATAGATGAATACGACTCTACTGATCTTCCTGTTGTTTGAGGTGTCCCTTGCACACCTGTAGGCTTGTACACAGTTGGCTTCAACTCTTCGACGACCGGATTATGCTGAGGATGATAGGTCTCAGGAATATACTCGGATTCTGAGGTAACTTCAACTTCTTCAATTACCGGTTCTTCTTGAAGGATTGATTTGCCATAACTACTATGCTCGTTCGACAGTTCGCGTGCTCGTATTAAGGGTACGCCGAAACTGTCTCTCATTGCTGGTACCTCCCGTGGAATGCTAACCCCGGAGATATCTGACCGTCGTTGTTCGAATTTACCTTCCAGCTTCAACAGGGCAGACTCAACGCCTCCGTCGTCATCCTCATCATCTGGAATCTGAGCAAGCAATTGGGCCTCCTTCTCAAACGATGGACGCATGTTGGGTTGCGATGAATGGGTGCTGAAAAGAGATACCCGTTGTTCTGCTGGCGGTGCTTCCGCCAATGCTCCCAGGGAAAATCGACGACTAGCCCCAGCTGATCGATGTACGTCACTATACCCGATCTCTACATAGCTATCTGTCTCCCCATCAAGAATATACGAACTTCGCATAGAATC
The DNA here is from genome assembly GCA_002812745.2 of Scytalidium lignicola. NCBI lineage: Eukaryota > Fungi > Ascomycota > Leotiomycetes > Scytalidium > Scytalidium lignicola. Next base: position 2,249 of record NCSJ02000313.1, read on the forward strand.
AGAATATGCTAAAGAACCGGTTGATGCAGTTCTGCGGAGTGGAGGATGATTCAGCTGGCCAACATGGCTGGCAGCCCTCAAATCACCGCCGGGGCGCCTCCGAAGGATTCGAAGAGGGAGAGGAGGTGCCGGAGATGATACTCTATTGCTCTCTCCTGATAATGTAGTGGCATCAAAACTACGTGCATCGCCCCTCGTGAAGCCGCTGTGATATGAGGCATAACGACGTAACGAGGCAGAACGTTTAGATCGATACGAATGTCCCATGGAATATTGGCCAGTGTGGCCACGATCCATTACACGATCTTTGTCTTGGGATGTCCGAGAATCGACATGTAATACTGAGGCTTGATCGAATGAATTTCTACGAAGATGCTGGCCTAGAAGATGGGATGATCTTCTCGGCGTTCCAGCTAGTCTTCCAGGTGGTGTCGTGGGAGGAGTTGGCCCTGCAGATGGGTGCATGAACGCATCCGTAAATGTGTCCATAGATCGACTCATTGACAAGGCACCTGACATAACTGGCATGTTGCTAGATGTAGTACCATCAACAATCAAAATGGATTTGCTGCCCGTCGTCATCTCACTATTGATAAACCTACGTCTCTGTGGACTCGGTGGCCTTAGACCGGCGCTATCAGGAGCTGGGGAGAGGTGTGTTTCGTGATTAATTTCGGTACTCTGGGTAGATCTGTGTGGAGTCGAGGCCCCGCTTTCGATATCTGCATCTTCTCGTACGGCTTTCTTAAAATGTTCTGCAACTTCGGCTCCGAGCAGATCAATACGCTGCTGTCCCTGTGATGCCGCATTCTTCGATCTTGCCTGTGGAACAACAGCTGTACCAGGCAACCGGTTGATCGTCGCTCCTCGGACTCCCAGAGGTGGTATGTTCGGAAAGCTGCCCAAGGTTGGGGATGCGTTCGGAGTAGAGCCAGCTCTAGTACTGAGAGCTCGACGCACACTCCCAAGAAGTTTCTTCATTCCTGGTCCCGACATGGCGGCTGGCGCCTTTTGGTTCACCGTTATCCGTGGAAGGGTGGTGGTGGAGGTGGTGATTTGGCGGTTCATTTCTGCTGGTGTACCCGGAGCAACCTCTTGCACATATGCCTCTGCTGGTGGAAGCACATTGCCCCTAACCAAGCTGCCGGCATAGGGCAGGGCAAGGAGAAGCTCGGTACTCTTGTAAAGAACTTTCTGGACCGGTTGCGGCGGCATTCGATTATCACGGATGGAATCAGAAAAGCTCCCGCTCCGCTTGTGAGATTGGGCTCGGGTTGGTCGAACTCGTTTCCCAGTCAATGACTTGGGTGTCGTGGCCACCAGCTGTGCCGTTTCATGAATCGCCGCCTGAACAGGATGGGCTCCTAAAGGATGTGCAGTACCAGGGATTCTTGCACACGTAGGGAATGAACATGACACAAAATCTTCACTCACGATGCTCGTAGGAGACAATGGTGGTTCCGCCAGTTCTAGTGATCGCGATTGCAGTTGCGGTTGCGGATGCTGAATAACAGCTTGTTGAGAAGCAATGAAAGAACTGACCCGGCCGGCACGTGATATGTCTGCAAAAAAGTTGTGGTCCTGAACGGGAGCTGATTCCTGCTCCACGATAAATTCCGGTTCAAAGATACCATCCAAGCGTGGCGGGCCTTCAGAATGCTCTTCCCAAAAGCTCGGATCCAAATTCGGGTCACGATGTCCAGCTATGCCACCAGGAGCAAGAGGGACGGTAGTTCCGAGGTCTATATCAAATTCGGGCCCATCCCAATACAACGCACATACTCTCCTCCAGCACTTCTTGATCTCATCGAGAATCTTCAATGGTGCCTTCTTGGAAGATGCATCCTGACTAAGCTCGTCGACAAACGTGTTAAGTAGCTCACAAAAGGACTTGCGCAGTTCGTACTCGAGCACGAAATCATCCAGGAAGTAGTTCAAGATCCAATGTCGTATCGCCACAAAAGTTCTAACTCTGACAACCGTACCGATCTCGCCATCCCTAGCTAGGGCCCATCTCAGCCTCGCTATTAGCATGTGCAGTAAGTCTCCAGGATCCAAGAACGATCTATACGTTAAAAAGAAATCCGACAGAAGGTCGTAATCCACAAATGTAGGCGAGGTGATTTCCGCGACAATGCGGGCAGGTGTTGCGGCCCTGATACCTCCATTCATGGAATACCGTACCACTGAAGGATGGTCACACGCGGGCTTGAAAGTCAAGGCATCATACATTTCTGGAAGAACTGGCCTCTGTTGCTTCAATATTGTAGGCGGCGATGGGACTGAAGCTGGGTCAAAAAGACTTTGTGAGGGCACGGAGGCGATATGTGGTTGGGGCGACGCATCAGAATGCCGCCTAGATATAATTCGAGTAGGACGTTGAGAACTTGGGTCTCTCTGTGAAGAGCGGTCTCGATTGGTAAAAATGCTGGACCGCATGTCGTCTGTAGTGCTATATGACGAGCCTCGAAAGAATACCGTACCGCGCGTACTGAATCTCGGCGTACCTATCCGGTATGATGGAATAGGCACCTCCAAGGTTGGAACACCTCCATCATATGCAGAATTGGATAATCCTCCAACAACAACTCGAGGTCTCTCGATTACAACCTTAAAGTCGCCACTCTCTGAGACGTCAATTGTATGTTGCTGCCCGTCTGCGGTGGATTCGGACAGAGCACGTCGATGACGGGGAAGCTGACTAGCGATTGTAGCAGGAGCAAAACGCTCTCCGCCGTGTCTTCTGGGGGTCGAAGGAGAGGGTGTTGGAGTGAAGCTGCTACCGTCCAGCTGTTGACCCTCTCCGCTACTACCACCACGAGAGACCAAGGCATCAAGCCCAGCGGTACTAGGTGGAGTTATTGGGAATACGAAACTAGGTGGGGGATATCGTTGAGTTGCGGGACGTATTGTCGGACTGTAATACATGAGAAATATCAGTATACCAATTCCCAGCGCAGAAAGCATGTGTTTAATGTAGCATATATATATATAACATAAAGGAGTGGGTGCTGGATCGCGCCGGGCGTCGTGTCAAGTGGTGATTCTTACCGCAAGTATATCCTCCCGTTGTTTCCAACATTGGCAACCGTAAATTGTCTGCCTTCTCGCCCTCCAGAGCTTCCCGAACCTCCATCTGGCGTGATATCGAACTTGGCCGTCTCTGTCTCTCGTTTCACGCGGTGGGCACCGCTGCTCGGCTTGCGCCAGCCATCGTGTTGGGTCTGCCTCTTGCGCATCAAATCCGGGGATCGACTTCCTGCAGTCCTGCTTCGAGAGGGAGAAAGCCTCTCTCCGCGTGCCATGAAGTCGTCCTGGTCTCCTCCACCCGACGACGTGAGGCCGATTGTATTTGTGAAGCGTCCTCGGGGCGAGAGACGATCTCGCTGGCGTTTTCGCAAGCTCTCTGGCGTCCGGGCTGGCGAAGGGGTGGGCGAAGTGGACAGGACAGAAGAGGATTCGGCCATTGCGACCCGGCCTTGGGCTTCCGGTGCGAAGCTGCTCCTGCTTCGGCTTCTCGCTCTATAATAGATTCATTGAGGATGGTTGTACAGTTTACGTGGAAATATGGTTGACGACGACGACGAGATACCTCTGACCGTGAGCAGTTTGGATTGTGAGCGAAGTGAGTAGTAGTAGTGGTGGTGGTGGATGATGTGCAGGCACTGCGAAGTGCACACAATTGGAGAGCTCCTGTTGGGTGAATGGGTTTGATGGATGGTGAGCAGCAAGCGGGATGAACCCAAAGGGATAGGGATGGAGAAAGTTGATGCTTTTTGCTTGGTCAGTTCCGGCTGAGCGAGGGCTGGGCTGGGCTGGGCCGTGGCACTTGGGGTGGTGGTGCTAAGTGCTAAGTGCTGGGTGCTGGGGGTTGCTGGGCCCGGGTGGCTGGAGGGTGAGAGGTCATGAAAGATGAATTTGCTTCAGGCTTCATGGGGGGGCGCACATTCCCCTAAGCGACGGCCTGGCAACCCGGGTTGGACGATGCGCAGTGACCATGGCAGATCATGACAGGCAGCGACAGCCCCATCGAGCATTTCAATCCTTGGGCGTCAGTGGATGACTGGATGTACATCTTGGACAGTACAGTAGTACAGTACAGTACCGGACATGCTTCCCAGACAATATCACTAGTTGATCGAATTAGACGCAGTCCCAGTCTAGAGATCGAGCTACTGCTGCTTGTTTGAGTTGGTGTTTGTCGTGCTGCTCCTGGCGTTAGACCATCACACGGCGTGATGGGGATGCAGAAACGTACAGTGCTTGTACAGTACATTACTGTGTACAATATTTTGGTGCTGGTGCTGGCCCTACGAAGCTCCACTCCTGGACATCACCGAGGGCAGAGAGAACCAACGTCTCTCCGGCCCCACTGCCCCGAGCCCAGCGTGCCATCAGTGGTCCTGGACATCTCGATAGAAGGCAGTTTAGGGCAGAAGAAGACGTGGGCGTCGCAGCGACTACGGTACGAAAAGTACTCTAGGTGTACCGTACATCTGATGAAGACGCCCCTCTTCCTCTCCTTCTCATCTCTCTTTTCTCTCATCTCCTCATCTCGCGTCTCTCCTCCAGAGTCCGTGAGGCTGTACAGAGTAGGCAACGGGCCGATAATAATGACGCTGTAGCGTCTCGTCAAATCAACCACCAAACCGTCCAACTCGTGTGCGCGCTCCGCTCCGCACCGTTTTGTGACAGCTGCTAGTGTGAGGGGGCCTTGGTTGGTCCGAAGTATGATTATTTGGCGGTCTCGGTCGGGATAAGCTTGGGCTTAGGGCTACGAGTCGCGTAGTTCATCGCCTTTTTGACCCGACACCCCAGAAGTCAGTAGTCTAACGGCGGTAGGAGTGGGCACACGTCGGGGCAAGAGAGTGGGAGAGTTGGAGAGAGAAGAGAGAGCAAAGAATCAACCGGGTTGCTGGTGCAGCTTCCGAGGCACGAGCTCCATTGGATATCCATCCCGAGGATTCGGGAAGTACAAGACTGGCACTGAACCCGTACGGTTCGTCCCTCGGTCGGGGTAGAGAGAACCAAAAACTCCACCTCTCTCTCCCTCTCTCTATCTCTCTCTATGCAGATATTGCTCAGGATACAATAATGAAGTGTACTGTAGGTGTGTGCGTACGTATGTAGATGTAATAGATACGTATTCCCTTTCTTCTTCCATCTTGGCGAGTCAGACGCGACTCACTCCAATAACTTAATCGACCGCCATGACTCCAAGCGCGGTTCCGTCGTCCTGTATTTCGATGCGCAGTGACCAGGAAGGCCCGCGGGAGTCCGCGACGCCTATACCCAGCACGCCACGGTCCGGCACAGCAACAATGCTGCAATGCTGCAATGCTTCTGCTTCCTGCGTTGTTGTTATCTGCTGCAGCAATCCTTTCCTTAGACCAAACGTCTCTGCTCACCTCACATCCAATAGATGGAGAATGCGAGTGTGTCGCACAGACTGGCTCGCGTGCATAAATCGCAAAATTGCCATGCCCCGAGTGTGTGCTCGAAGCTATCTCTTCCCGATCTAGTCACTGTTGAGGCCCTGCTCCTGCTCTCATTCTCATCCTGTGCGCCTTGACCATCGGAGAACCCTAGTCTGCTTTGAGCCGTGAGAAATCTCCCAAGTCCAGGCAGAGGAGGAAGAAGTGCCAGAGCAAGTGCCAGGAGGACATGGCGTTCGCAAGCCGTTCGCCGTCAATAATACTGTGGCCACTAATGATTCCTGCTACCATACTACAACTACCTACTAGGACGTGCTTGTTCGTGGGATGGTGGACTGTGTAACGGTGGAGGTTATGATGAATATGGATCTCCTCATCCCATCGTCCTATGCGCCGGTTGCAGATATCCGTTGCGCTACCTCCCTTTCCAAAGGTCTCCTTCGTACGTACCATCGTAGCATCAATCTTACGCCCCATAACCCAGCGAGTTGGAAACGAGAGATGGTGGTCGTGCTGATGACAGAGTCCTCCGAGCTTAAGGAACTGACGGCAGATTTCCTCCCACAATACCGTACTTGTACAACATCGTTTAGTGGTGGTGGTCAGCCCAATGGAATGAATGTAGCATTGTTGTTACTATCCAGGAAACGGGAAAAGCCCCGACGGAGCAAAGAACTCGCGCTACTGGCGCTACTGCTGCTCACTTCTCTCTTCCGTACGGCGTATATGCACGCGTTCGCAAAGCGATGTTGTTGTGCAAACTCGTGTGATCTCAGATTTCGAACCCACGCCGCCGGAAGACCTTTCCTCCCCTCCCCGAGACGAAGCCCTACTAACTTACGCCTTGGACGGAACGAGCTCTTGAGGATTCCTGCGTAAACCGACCCATCCCCAGCCAACCACAACGGTCGCGCACATATCAGATCAAATCCAAATCCAAATCCAAATTCAGGAATTAATTACCCAGGAGCATAAGCCCTGGCTCCTTCCTCCTCGACAGCCTCGTGTTTCCTTTCTTTTCGTTGGCCTACGCGAACGTGACTCTCCATACTCTCTTCCCCGGTGGTGGCGGGGTCTCCAATTCTGGGTAGTGCTACACACGCACTACACGTTCACGCGCCGGCACTTGGGGGCGAAGCACGACCATCCGGCACTTCACCAGGCGCAAATCTCGACAATCCGCACCTTCATTCTTCCAGTAGTACTGTAACTTAGTACAGGGTGATTAATAAAAAGGAGGGAGTACGGAGAGAGTGTGCCACGAGTGCTACAGTGACATCGAGGCAAAGAAGAAACTAGCCTCATTACAATGTTTTTATTTTTATTTATTCCCCGAGTTACATTGCAGTGCGATCTGCAGGTCCAGACACTTTGTGCCCTCCTGTGATTTCTCACAGCAGTTGGTGATAACGTGACCTCTCCAGACAAATTGAGGGCGGGCCGCATGTTATTAAAGGGATGATGACCAGGACAGGACGCGACAAGGCCCACGCACGGCTTGCGAATAACTTATTACTGTGTGATTTAATTAGAATCCATGATTCCATCAGCCAGCCCAAATTCCTCTCCCCAAGAACCGGGAGCAGACAGTACAGTACAGCACCGGTATTATGACGACCCTTGACGTCAAGAGACACAACCTACCGTAATTGTTCCAGTGCTGCAGCATAAAACTTATCTACGTAGGAGCGAGCATGCAGAGCACGGACAAGCCAGTTACACGTCCAAGATCCCCCTGGCGTCAATTGTGCTTTCTCCGTGGAGAAAGCAAGTTCCAATGTCCCCGCAGTATTGTACCTCCATATCGGTACTTATCGCAGAGATAACCAAAAAACATCTCATCACACAATGCAGTTCTGCAGGAAAACTAATAATGCTTTAGTATAAAAAAAAGTAGAGATCAATGGCTTTGGAATGCACTGCACATGTAACATGTACTCCTAGTTGATCTATGCACCAGGCCCAAGAAAAGAAAGAAAAAGGCTCACCCTCGGCACACAAGCAACACACCCGAAGAACATCAGACGACAAAAGAAGNAAAAATATCGAGGTTTTAACATCATTCTCTATGCTCCACCCTCCCCACCACAAGACTCACATAAGCAATAATTAACCAAGGACTACCCCTCCTCGTAAAAAGATATATTTGTACAGGTACAGTAAATAGCATAACACAAGATTCCAAATAATAAATACCGGTATACGTAATAATAATATAAAAAAAAAAGGAACGGGTATTTGCTACAGTACAGTCAGAACCTTCTTCATCTTCCCTTTCTCCTTCATTACCCTTTAATTTTCAAACGTTCGAGTTGCGTTAAAGGAATTGAATAATATGCTATTCATTCATGCAGTAATTGGCCGCGTTACACACACCACATATTCTTGTAGTCACTCTCTCTGTCTCTCTCGAAGGAGAGAAGGAGAGACGGGAGGAGAGGCATGACGGCACGGCACATCTTTTTTACCCAGCTTGAAACAAATACCTGTAGATATATCCCTCCCGGAAGAGATCCCGTAGGAAATATAGTACAAACCAGAACCAAAACCAAAAAACAAAAAGAACAAAATTATTGATTACGTTTTGTGTAATTGGATGAGGCTGCTGGAACGGTGTAGAGAAGATTTTAATATAAAAAAGCAAAAAGGAAGGAAACGGGGCGTTCCCTCCGATGACGATGGTAATTCAAGATGCGGTGAGAGGATATATCGGACTGTAATCCCAATTCCTGCAAAGTCCTTGGGTTCAAATAGATCTGAGATGTGATGTATTATTAGCAATAAAATCAAAATGGCCTAGACTACAATGGATCAAACTGGCAGGATTCTCTGGAACAACTATATAAGTTATCTCTCAAGACCTACCTGCATGCTGCATGTCTTAAAAAGCTCAATAATCAACCCACTGTATCACAATGTTCTGGCTCAAAACTAATAGTTCCATTATCCCGCATTAGCAAGATATTAGAGAGACAAGAGTCCCACAATCGCGTCATTGTTTTTGAGTCAATTGAGATCTGAAAATTCATTTGCCTATATGACTACGCCAACATACGGTGGGGTCGACAGCATCGGTTCTTTCTTCGGAATATTCCTCGTTCACGATCTGAACGAACTTATTCGAAGTGAACCGAAGCTGGCTACCGAGAGAGAGTAACCCCTTCCTCCACACTCACTCTCAGTAGCCTGGAGAAGGGATGGCATGTCTGCCTACTAAGGTCCTGATGGACCTGTTCATCAGTCCTGCCCCCCTCCCCAGACGACCCCACCGCTCCACTAAGAATAAATGAAAACGTGTTTCTCGGAGCTGTTCGTCGTAACTCATAACAGGATAAATGCGCCCATAGAAACAGTAAAAGTAGAAGGGGGAAAACAATAACCAGACAGACACAAACAAATAACTGCAATTGATGTGCGACCCCAATGCAACAATGCAATAATTCCACAAAACGCCATATCCCTATTTCCCCCTTTTTTTCTCTTCCTTAAATGGCCAACATTCGGACCTCTCTCTCTACCAACGGATCCATGACCTGTTGATTATAGTCGAACGGGATCATAATGTCGTGAAGATCCGCTTCGGGAATCGCATTCAAAGCTGCCATAACCGCTGGGTCAAACTTGATAGCTGTGCTCTCAATTTCTCTCGCTAAGGCGATGAATTTATTCTCCTGCTCCTGAACTTGATTAGGGGACATTTGTACAACCTCCCGCAATCTGCTTGGTTGTTTTGGTTTAAATTTTTCTGCTGCTCCCCGAACTCTTGCCAAATCGCCGTTTTGTTGTTGCGAGGTCAAGTGGTCTGAAGTCTTGACTGGGGAAGTTTCGGCAACAGATGGCATCTTGGGTAGGGATGCATTACTAGGTCTAGGTTTTGGTGGTGGACTCTGTGTCCATTTCTTCGTCTGTAGAGCAGACGTGCTCGGCTGCTCATTAACATCTTCTTCATCCTCATCACTATCGCTCGAACTATCGCTTGGGGCTTTGAAGACCATGGGTTTAGCTGGCGAAGCGTTCTCCTTGGTAAGTGCATTTGATTCGTTCAGCTTTTCGATATTATCCTTTGTGAGACGCTCAGCCTCAAAGATATTTTGTAAAACTTGGGTGGATGGAATGTTATGTATAGCCGGTGCTGCTGTACTGGTCTCATCAACATCAGATCTGGGTGACAGTGGAAACTTTCCATCGTTAATATTAGCTTGGATAGATTTCGGCTGTGCGAAGAGTGTTCCAGTGTATGGTCTTGCTCGTTCCTCAGTGCCGAATGTAGGATCGTAGACGGGCGTAAGTTCTGTAGGTGCTAGCTTGTTTCTATGAGAAATGTTGTTAGAATCATGTAAATCAGTTTGCAGTGGTATTGATTTAATAGAAAGGTCACGAGCCATTAAAGGATCGGACGACAATATTGTGTGTATTTCTTCAACTTCATGGCGAGGTAAAATGAATCTTTCATAGATACGACCATCCACATGGAGGTAAAACCGAGGAACAGGAATGCAACGGCCACAGAAGTCATGTTTTTTCTGACATTCCATTAAGAAATTGTGGTCTTCGATCCACTTCTCGTGACTAATCTTTTCTTGGACAGCAACTTGCCTGTCAATAGGACCAGAGCGCTTGCCCTTGCCGGTCCATTGGTGGAAACGATCACTACGTAATAAACGAATAACTGGATCCTCTTTGGGGTTTAGAAGATCAACTACTGCCCCCCTATATATGCGGGACTGGCAACTTTGCCAAGCAGCTTGCTGAAATTTTGACGCAATAGGGTTGTTAATGAGATTTTGGTCATACTTTAGTTGTGTCTGTGAAGGGCCCAATACACGGTTTTCGATTAATTTTCCGGATACAACACTTTTTGGAGGTTGTGCAGGAGTAGGCGTAGATGGTTCTTCATCACTGTAATCATCATCTGACGAGCTGCTTGGAGAGGGTACACGAAAGGTTCCAGGGGCGCTTCTTGGTGGTGTCCTCGGTGGGCGGTACGCTCTCTTGCGCTTTTGGCCTGGTTTGGTTTCAGGTTTTATTTCAACGGTTGGTGTCTCCGAATCATCGTCATCATCACCTTCTTCAACTGTTGCTGCGAAACGCTGTCTGCTTCGGGCCGCCGCCATTTCATCTTCTCTTTTACGTCGGGCTTCAATCATTTCATCTTCTTTGCGATGAATTTCGGCAATCCGAGAAGGCGATATGAGACCGCGAAGCTGGATAGGAGGCTTTTCTTCAACTCCATAGCGCCGAGCTCGTTCAGTTTGAGCAACAGCTCTGGGGCGACGAGAAGGGGTACTTTGGATGGGTCTCTGGGCTGGTTTCCGTGGCTGCGTTGCAGCGCCAACTACACGACGATTAGTTGCTTTCGAAGCACTCTGACTTCGGCCACCAAAGAATTTCAAAGGAGTTGCAAAGATATTTGCCACGGCTGAAACGCCAGTCCACGGGCTCATCCATCCACGAGACCCTTGTGGTTTCTCTTCCGACCGTGCTTCAGCAGGTTCAATATCCATTTCTTCATCTTCGTTTTCAGCTTTATGAGGAGTTTCAACTTCTTCGACCTCTTCGCCTTCTGAGCTTTCTAGGTTTTCGGCCGGTGTTGATTCCGAGCTAAAGATATCCATATGCTCATCCTCATCAATATGAGAGGGTGCTTCACTTGGTTGCTCTTCAGTTTCCGTGTTATCGGCTACTTCATGGGGTTGCTCAGCCTGCATTGCTGCAACACCGGCTGCAATTCGGATCTGACGTTCGGTGGGAGGGGCAGCCGGGGTAGAGGGAGCTGCAGAACCGTCGAGGAATGCGGCAAGCTTCTGGGCGCTAGGAACCTTTCGCGACTCGTCGTCCCCGAACCAGCTAATCGCCTGGTTAATAAAGCCTATCAACGCGGGATCTGTCAATATGTGTTTTTGCTGGGAAACGTTGGACGAGATGGTAAGTGTTTCACAAATAGAATTAGTCGTACTCAGACGAGCCTTTCCACGATCTTTGGCAACCTGTAAGACGATTAGCGATTAAGAAGATGCATTACATGATTCAAAAACATACTGGGCTCTCTCCTCCAATGGTCTCAGAAAGTTCAAATGGAATTTTCTTTCTAGGGAAGATTCTTCGATCGCCTTTCTGCAGGCGAACAGAACGCGTCAACTTCTCATATTCATCACCAGAATCCGCCGCATCTTCATCCTCTTCACTGTCAGTGCTTGCTTTAGCTTGAGCTCCACGACGATAGGAGGTCAGTAATTCGGGTTTTATCTTATATGTGTCCATCCATAATTGCAAGCGTTGCTCGCCATCTTTGGGAAGAGGTCCTATAATTTTGGTTGGGAGCTGACGATCATTGTCATCAGCCAAGGACTTCGGCGTGGACATAATTCGTCTCATCGTATGAGGGGTAGCGTGTTTCGATGGAGAGTTTTTCTGACTCATCAATTGGGGAAGTTCACGTCGCGGATATGCGCCATGGACGCTCGAACTCGAGATATCCGAACTTCCGGGAACCAAGCTTGGGGGGTTTTCTGATCTTTTTGAAAGTTGTTTTGCTTCTAGATTCAGAGGAGATTTTGCAGCAGATAGTTGTCGGTAATGAGCTTTCACTCGTGGAGATCCACTGTTTCGAGGGCTATATTTGTTTCCGTCAATTTTGCTCCGTTTTGGTCCTCGCTCCTCGTCAGCGAGATCGGAATCAGATGTGTCGCCAGCTTGCTGACTGTATGACGTGAACTCAGTCGACTTTCGCTGCGCAGGTCGTCGTTCACTAGATCTAACATTGCTGGACATATCGCCGGCTTGGGCTGTGCGAGATTTGCGTCCTCTAGCATATTTTCTAACTGGCGTCTCTGCGCTCGTATTCTTTGCATCAGAAGATTCAACAGCTTGGTGAATATGTGAATCCTGTACAACAATATTCTCTTCCGCGGACTGGTCTTCGCCAACTTCAACTTCCTCAGGATAAGATCCAACAATCTTAGGAGCGCCAGTTGCTCGTTGAGATCGGGGTCGCTTTCTGCTATTTCTAGAAGTACTTTTGGTAGAAGCCTTTGTTTTTCGTTTTGGCGGTTGAGTAGTGGGGTGTTTAGAATGTGGAGAAGTCGACGCGGTTTGCGATCGTGTCCAATGGCCTTTACCGTCGGTTGGAGGAGAAGAAGATCGGGATTCGATCACGGCTGCTGATTGAGAGTCGGAATCGAGGACATGAGGAGATTGAGATCTTGAGGTAGGCGGAGCGGGAGAAGGTGAGGGTTGGTTCTTGATCGTGATAGTATTCTCTGAAGAAACAACTGGTTCTGCTGCAGTCGCGGTAGTTTGCCTGAGTCTTACCGGCTGCTTTCGAGTTCTTTTCTTCGGAGCGTCTAGAGGGAGTGATTTCAGTCCTCCCGGACTGGGATGCGCGCGTGTTCGTCGCGTAGACATTATTATATGTACAGCAACACGAAGTACAAATAATAAAAGAAATAATAGAAGCCGCAGCCACGCGACGAAATGTGGTTGATGACGTTCTTGATACTTCGTAGGTGGCTGAGCGTCGTCGAAGGTTAAAGTATCCAACTTGGAGACCGTAATAGATTTTGAAGGCAGGGAATCAACGAACAGGGATTCGTTCGCTTAACCCCAGTCTATACGTCAGCCTCGTGTAGACTTCGATGATGTTATGAGAGAATGGATTGGATGATTGATTCAAGTTGTGATGAAATTAAAGTAGAAACGTGATTCAATCGTGTATGGTGTTGCGAGGAAGGGAAGGGAAAGGAAGAGGAATTGAGTGTGTGTATATATGTGCGTGTCTTGGCGTGACTTTTTTGATAGGGTTTGTGGGATACAGCCTAACTATAAGGGCAGGAGCGACACAAGTCAAAAGTCAATAGTTGCCAGCTATTTTCTTTGCTAAATAGGTTCTCGTATAGCTATTGATCTACAAAAAATACTTTGTAGAGACTATTTTTAATTAACTATGGAGCCGACCTTGATTCTGAAATTTATATACATCTTCGTTGCCCAAGTAACTTGACGAGGCTGAGCTACAAGGCTGAGATATATGTCAACCTACTGGCAGCTACCAGGAAACAAAGGGTGATATCTCGATGGAGGAATTTCAAGGGACAACAATGGATTTCCATATGCGAGATCTACCTTCTCTACTCGAGCTGTAGATATGCCTAGTCCTTTGATGAGCGTCTATCTACTATAACAAATTCCAACGAAACTCCTCGAACCTGTGCAAGGTCTATGCAGTGTAAAAGCTATATCATTAGGTGAGTAGAACCTACAAAGGATATTTACCCTAAACGTACTTATGCCATCCTGCGAAAGGGAACATCCAAGCTACACAAGACAACGCTGAGCGCCCTGCAAAGTCCTTCCACAGCAGACATCAAAAACACCGCACAAGCAATGCAAGAAGCTAAAAGAGAAACCTACAACAGAACATATCTTGAACCGAAGCATAATATTAGAAGTGGACAGCATGCTAAGCTTTCCTTAACCTCTTGACCGTTAGTCCATCTAGTGGGCGATTTTGATATTAGCCTGCAACATTGTCACATTCCAGTACAGAGCAGAAAAGAGAAATAAAATTATTACCACATTCAAACCCTGATCCCACTATCCAGTGCTTTATCTTACCTTAATCTCCAAACCTGACATAAAATATACTAGGAAATCAGAGCATATCTAGTTCTAGGCTTTGCCTAACGCTATTACAAAATAAAAAATTGCCCCACTGTTGCCAAACTGACAATGCCAGGAACACTCTCGTTTCTCCAGCCTGACTGTTTAGAGAATGGAACATTTTTAATATATGTATTCTTCTCGTGCAGTTTTTAAGGTATAGTTTGTCATCGTCCCAGGCAGAAGTTGCTGGAATGAGATCTGCTTGACTACCTTGCATACTGTTATTGCGAGAACCCTCCCTCGAATGAAACATGCAGAGAAGAGTCTCGTTGTTAGATACTACGCCTTGGTCTTCTAGGACCTGGTACCTCGATGCTGCACAAGCTGACCTAGAATTTACAACAACCTCTTACATCTATAATCTCTTTAGCTATATTGTCTTTTAGATGGTAATGAAGTAGGATCTCTCAAATATCCTCGATGGAGGAGTCATATATGTATGGAAGTGACAATGCGGGAGAGATTTAGTCAAGAGACGAGGGACAGAGAAGTGAAAACTTCGAACGTAAGACCATTTCTAGACATTACTTTCTAATCGACATACAAGTAATCAATGTACTGCATCGATTCAACTTCCTGCCCTTTTCACTCCTCCTTATGCTGTTGTATTGCTGCTAACTGTTGGAAACAACTTGCCCTGTTGGAATATGCATTGTGGCTGTTATAAATCCCGATGACTAGTTGAACAACAACCCATTATCAATTAAAAATGATACCTTCCAATCTTCTCTCAACTTCTCAAACATCTCTATCAAACTTCTCCAGACNAAAAAAAAGCTTTGTCTTCCATACAACATAGAATCTCAACAATTCTCAACAAACAACCCCATCAGCAGTTTAAGACCAGCAATGATTAACCCCCCCCGTGGACCTATCCATTCCCAATCCGTTTTAATAAATAAAAAAGAAGGGAATAAGAAGTCAAAAAAAAAAAGACGCCGAAATCTCCCAAAATCTAGTGACCCAAAAAGGCGCACTCGCACGCAACATTCTCTGCCGTCTGAGTATTTTTAATTTTATGTTNAAAAATTTTATGCGTCTTTCTCCGAACCCTGAAAGGCAAAATATTTCATCCATGGTTCTAAAGAACCTCCTATACATGCAAAACGCTTGATCCTTGCCCGAGAAAGACCTAAAAGGGAAAATATGCAATGCATGGTAAAAAATTCCAGTTTCATGCCCTCACCATACCACCTTAAAACAAACAAACAAATAAAAGCTCATGCAATCCATATAAATACAGCCAGTGGGAGAAAAAAGNAAAAAAGAATTTCGTCTTCTCTCATTTGAGAAGAGACCAAAAAACTTCGTGCAATGCATTCCGGAATATGAGTTTATCCCCCGCAACACCATAAGTTGTGTAAAAGTGAAAAGAGCCGGAGCGACGCCATATAATGCCGTAAGATTTGAAATGCAAACACCGGAGGAAGAAAGAGCCAATCAAGAGCAAACCAAATTAAAGATGAGACCTATAATGGAGTAGGGTTGTAGATACTTCGCCGGCTGATTATCTTTATCATGTCCCGGTACTTGACATAGCGGGTCCAGGATCTAGATCACTCATAGCAGTACTCAACTCCATGAAATCAACCGGTTTTGTCACATAACTATTGAAACCAGCCTGTACACACTTCTCAAGAACATCGGCCATAACGTTGGCTGACAGCGCGACCATAGGCATGTGAACGAAATCATTTTTCTGTTCCCATTCGCGGATTTCGCGACAGGTTTGGTAGCCGTCTTTGCGCGGCATGTGAAGGTCGCACTGGAGAGACCAATTAGTATTTAATAAACAAGGCAACATCAAGGAGGGGAGATAAAGGGAACATACAAGAATAATGGAATAAAATCCATGCGGCTTCGAAAACACCTTCTCCGTACAATCAACCCCGTCAAGCGCAAGCTCAACTGCAATCCCGACTTTGCTAAGGAACCTCAACAGAACCTTCTGATTAACTAAGTTGTCCTCGACAAGCAGTACCCGTAATCCCTTATTCCCTAACCTTTTTTCAATCTCAAGGTAGTGCTGTTTCTGACTCGCAACATGCAACTGCGCCCTCGAGCGATTCCGATCGTTGCTAAGGTCACGTTCCTTTTCCGGATCAAAGATCACGGCAAAGCGGGATGGTTTCACTGGCTTGTAAATGAAGGTTACGCGGCTGTTGTTGGTCAATTTGTTATGGTCCTGCGCTCTTGCTAGCTTGAGGACTTCTTGTCGTTGAACGGGATCGGATAGTACGATAATTGAGGTTCGCGGGAGCGAAGGAGAGGTGATAATTTGGTCGATCAGGGTGACGATGTCTTCTGCAGAGGGAAGATTGATAACGATATGAGTGAATATGACAGGATCTTCACCACCAATCATCGCACGGGCTTCGTCGACTTTTTCGAGAGGAGTGATTTGATGCGGAACGTCGATCGGTAGCATGACTTCGATGTGTTGTTTGGTAGCCTCGCGACTATGTTTTTGCGGACAAACAAGGAGTATTGAATACATTGGAGGTCGGAAATTTTTCACATCGGCTGTTGCTGAAGACGGGCTAATCTCCCTAGACGATCCAGGCCGGCCAGTTGCTATCACACTCGTGCTGGAGGCTGTTGGTTTGTCTTCGATGATTGTTTCTTCGGATGTTGATTCGAGACCTTCAGGGATTCCCTTATCCGGCAATGCGAGCTTCATATCAGCAGCTTCTTGACTAGTCACCTTCGCAGCTTCACTGAAATGGTTCCAGCCATAGTTTACAGAAGACATCGAAGACCGTTTGGTGGTTTGAGAACGGGTGGACGTAATAGAAGGATCCGAACTACCCGAGGACATTAACACAGAAGAGCCCATACTTGAATCTGTCATGGGACTATCGACTGCAGGTGAACGAAGCAAATTACTTTGCAGAATAGGATTGCTCGCACCATATCTCTGATGGCTCACAGTATCGGTTTGGATAGGAGATTGAAGCAAAGCCACTGACGATGTAGATCTGCTAATAGGTTTCGTTGGGGTAATATCTGGGTAGTCATCAGCAGTTGGCAAGCCGAACTTGGCCGTGAAAGTGAACGTCGACCCAACACCAGGAATAGCGCTGCCTTCCATTTTACCACCATGCAACTCCACAAGTTGCCGTGAAATAACGAGGCCAAGACCGCTCCCACCGTGCTGACGTGTACTGCTCCCATCGATCTGACTAAATGGCTTGAAAATAAGATCGGCCTCTTCCTGCGTAAAGCCACTACCGGTATCAATAATAGAATACTCTAACATAATCTCATTCTCCCTAATTGTAGGATTTTCCTCATGGTAGACTCTGCATCGACTGAACACTTCCCCCACGGTAGTGAATTTGATCGCATTTCCAATCACGTTGAGTAGAACTTGCTTGATTCGAACCTTATCACCCTTAACCATCTCCGGAACGTCAACATCCACAACGTAACTCAACTCTAGTCGCTTCGTGATAGCCATCGTTGAAACAGCTTCGTTGACCTCTTCGACTAACGACCTCGTATGAAACCATTCGTAGGAAAGCTTCATCATGCCCGCATCTACCTTGGATAAGTCTAGAATGTCGTTGATAATGTCCAGCAGACTCTTCGCGCTTGTCTGTATGGTATTGGTGTAATCAAGCTGTTCGTCGTTGAGGACCGTGTCCTGGAGAAAACTGACCATACCAGAAATACCGATCAGAGGCGTCCGGATCTCGTGAGACATATTGCTTAAGAATTTACTCTTCGAATCCATGGCCTCCTTTAACTTCGACTCTAGGAGCTTATGGTCGTTGATATCGGTGCAGGCTCCAAACCAAGATCCGCCTTCACCCCCAAGATTAATATTGTCGACCTCAACGCAGCGGACAAGATGCCAACGATATTCGCCAGTTTTTGATCTGAGCCGTACTTCGGTATTATATGACAGCCGCCCATCACTATCCGTGGTAACCTTGACAACGCCATTTCGTGCCAGCTCAGCCAAGTCTGCCGATGGCATCTCGTAGACGGACCCGCTGCTAGAGCTATTATTTCTCGATAGTGATTCGTAAATTCCTCTAACCGTAGTCTCCGTTGGTGTTTCCGAGGAAATAGATGCCTTGTGAGTCGAAGCTTGCGAGTGTTTGCGAGGGGTTTGACCTGATTTCCCGGGGCTGCGCTGCAATGGTGTAGGCGTCATATCGATCGGAATTCTACATTTTGCGAGGTCTTCGGGATGGACAAAATCCATGAACCCCAAACCCAATGCATCACTGTAGCCTTGACCAGTGTACGACAGCCACTGCTCGTTCGCAAATGTAATTCCTTCATCCTCAGTCGCTGCGAAAATGATCTGCGGGATCAGGTTGGCCAAAAGACGATGTTTAGCCTCAGAAGCTTCGATCTCTTCTTGCCTAGCGGCCTTGATCTCTGCAATACGTTGATCGTGAATATCCATATGCGAGCCATACCACTGGACAATAACGCCTCTAGTGTCCCGAGACCCCACCGCTCTTGTATAGAACCAGCGATATTTACCGTCAAACCTCCTGATTCGGACCTGCATTGAAAATTGTTCTCCGGTGCGTAGTGCATAGCCCCAAGCTTTCAAATACTCCTCCCTGTCATCAGGATGGAGGCTGTCCCAAGGATCTTTATACAGATCTTGCACAGTCTGGCCACGATACGTCAAATATCGGCTATTAACCCACACTATCTCTCCACTTTGAGGCAAAGCCACAAAGACATGAGCTGGTAGAGAGTCTAGCATCAGGCCCTTCAGTCTGTCTGACGGAGGAGGCATTACGGTAGTGGATGTACCCGAGTCCCGCCGTGAAGTAGGTCGTGCTGAACCAGAAATGCTGATGGGCGGATTAGATGTATTCGGTAGGCTTTGGAATGTAGTCCCAAAGTCTGCACCGTAGGAATGTAACAATGTGTGCGGCCGTTCAACTTTACCATGTACGGGGGTAATAACTGAAGAATAAGAGCCTGAGCGACGATCCACTGGTTCAGTGGTCTCATGCCGGGTTTCTTTAGTAGGAGGGCTTTCAAAGCTTTCCTGGAGCACATCTCCTGATCGTTCTACCGCAAGCTCTTCTGCTTGCCCTTGCCTTTCCTCAGTCTGCGAAAACTGTAACTGTTTAGTATCAGAGGGAGATGTTTCCTTGGAAGACGGTCGAGCCCCTTTCGCATTTTCAGTGTCTACACGGCCCAAGGCTAGTCTTCCTTTTGACGAAAAGTAGCTATCAGCGCTTGTGAATAACGGACTGACTCCACCACTTGCTCTCTTGTCCACCGCAAGGCCCACACTCATGCCAGTCCGTTCCCACCCCGGAGTGACAGCAGGTGAACCAGCAGCCGACCTTGAGAGTGCAGAATAATCACTTGGGCTCGTAAGACTGCCACCACTTTGAGATGGTCGTCGTTGCCTCTCCTCAAGTGGGGAATACGAGAGATTGGAAAGCGTAACCTCATTCTCCATAGGTCTTCCATCTGGGGCAACAGCACCAAACCCAGCAGTCTGTGGACGCTTTCTGGTCAATCCCGCCATCTCTGTCTCTAAGTTGGTATAATGGCGGCATAGTGAAAATGATGTTGCTAAGTGCGGAGCAAGATGTTCCAAAGAGTGTCTAAGATTCGAAGGATAGGGGATAACCGGACTAAGGATCGATAAAATGGCAATAGGAGATCTCTTCTCTTTTAGTTCATCTGCATGATTTGCCTGGTTGGTATCTAAGTGGTTTTTGGCCAAAGGTTGTGTTTCCCCTTTATTTCGCCCTGCAGTTTTCATCTCCATCGCCGCAGCATCTAGCCGGAATGCCTGGACCGGTTTAGACAGTAATGGATGTATCAAAGGAACATGCAGGACGGTCCAGGAGTGATCAACACCAATTGCTTCCACTTGTTGAACTTGTGAATAGTCTTGAGGGGCATTACTAGGATCAAATGTTTCCTCATCAACCGTAGCATTCGCAAAGAAAGGATTATCACCAGATTCTGCTCGGACAGCAGGGGAGGGAGCTGGCGACTGCTGCCATGGTGAGGCAGGAGTCTGTTCGTACTCTTCATATAATGGCTCAGGCTCAGAAGCAGGGTCATCTGTAGGCAACGAATGCGCGTTTCTACTAAAAGCAGAAGCTCTCCCACCAGATCTGCGTAAACCATCACTTCCGAAGAAGGAAGACATCCTAGACCCCATTCCCGGAGTCTTGGGCTTCTTGCCTTTGTCTGATGATTCTCTAACCTTTGCGGTAGCACTCCGTTGTGTCGATTTAACCCGTCCACTTAAGTCTTCTGCCGGATTATCGAGATACGGGTATGTACGTGTCAGTGCGATCACCTTACCTCTTTCAAGGACCCTGATGACGCCGCAGACATCTATCAAGGGATCTGCTTCGTAGTCGAGAGCTTGTAGCACTGGAAAGACCCTCCCTCGAACTTCTCTCCGCGCACCAGGTTCGATCTCACTCCATACATTATTTGATTGCTCTTCCTGCTCCATCGCACGTTCCTGCAGCAACTGGAGGTTGATTTCGGCGTTTCTGAGAGTAGCACTTCGAGGAGCCGCTTCCTGAGAGATAGGGAAGTAACTCTTGCTTCGAGATAGAAGAGTTGGGCGAGTACCAGGGGTTCGGGGAACCTCAGATGTGAACGGGTGGTCTCTTTTGGTATTCTCGTAAGCAGAATATGAATGCCTGCTTACTAGACCTGGGCGACGAGATTCAGGCATTGCTGCCACTGCAGTCGGCGGTGTTGGCAAGTCTTCCGGCGCATTCATGTTTATGCTTCCAGACATCGATGTGTCGAACGTCTCTGTGCTGCTAGGAACTAGGCTGCTGCCCCTTGGAAGATATGCTAAGCTGAACTCGTCTTCTTGCGCGATATCGAAAGTGGCTTTTTGGCCCCATGGAACGTTCTCCAGGTCAGTAGGGTCTGCTGGTACTGAAAGCGTTACCCTGTCAGCCTTGTACACCTCCCTAAGGATCTGCGAAACCGTCGTCCACCAGGCATCCAAGCCGGGCTCTCCAGCAAGCATCAGACTAAGATCATAGAGGTTTGGAGTTGGTAACACGTCATCTTCTTTCGGTGGCGCACGGGGGGGCTGGAAGCTTATCGATGATGCAGGAGTGACCGATCCAGATAGCACTTTATCATAAGAGCTGGGAATGAACGACCCAGTACGGTTTGTGGGGCCAGTCGTGGGTGACAAAGTAGTGAAGGGTCGATGATCGCCATGACTTATCTGTCGATGCAGTTTCATGGGAGGGAACGGATACGATGGTGTCTTGGAAGTTTGAAGACCTGGAGTTATACCTGGAGTTATACCTAGAGTCATTCCATCTTTAACCGTCTGAGCTGAGTCTGTAGATGTGGATGCCAAAGGATCTGCTGGACTGCTATCCACAGGATCTCGCGGTGACGAATTTGATTCCTCGTCTATGGGAGGGACGCGGGCTGTACCCACCACTGGGGGAGGACCACCAGCAGTCGTACGACTCTCTCTCTCTCCAAGCTGTTTGGCTAACCTGGCTCGATATTGGTTCAGCTGCAGCTGTGCATTCATCGCAGCACGCAAACGCTCTACTTCGGCCAGTGTGCTGGCATTCGAGTCCCTCGTTTCATCTTGTTCAACGGGCTCGGCAGGTTGAACATTGCGGTCAGCATCCTCGGTGCCTTTCAGACTCTGCATCTCTGTTTCGTTCATTCCTCTACCTCTATCACTTCTCTCGGTAGGTGTCGTTGCCAAGCCTTCGGATGCCATACTTGCCTCAACTTTGGACCCTCTGCGCGACGGTGGATTGCTCGAACCACCACTGTATACATCCACACCACCGCCTGGACTCGAGATTCCTGCTTTTTCCCNTCTCTCTCTCTTTCATTTTAATTCTTTCCCTCTCTCTCTCCTTCTCCTTCTCCTTTTCCTTATCCTTATCCTTGGAGCTGGAACCATGAGACGACTTTACACCATGCTTGCCGCTCGAAGACGAGGAGTGAGAGGTTACCTTTTCGCTACTAGATCGGCGAGAATGGGCGGGTCGTCGGTGCGAGGAGCTCGAGGATGATGGTCTTTCAAGAGGCGATTGTGGAGGGGGCATGCCGCCGCCGATGCCACGGGGATCGGACACCGTGAAGCAAGAACAGAGTCTGCTCCAGAGTGTCGGTGGTGTCAATGCTCGCGGTCGCCGTCGATGAATCCAGCGTCGGTAGCCGCATTCGCGTCGAGGTGGTGTCTGGTTGTCTGGTGAAGGATGGTCGAGGGTCGGAGGCGTTGGGAGAAGGGTGGTTGTGGCCGTTATGACGTAAGAGACGAGGCCCCGGATGCAGGTGCTTGGTGTGCAGTAAAAGGAGGAGGAAATTTTTGTGCTTAGATTGAGCGCCTGCCCAAGGGATCGATCGTTCGTCGCGAATAGAGATGTCTACTTGTTCGGACCCGTTCACCTAGGAGGTACAGTATCTCTCTCTTTTTTTTTTGGGGGGGGGGAGGAGTTGGTGGTGGAGAAAGATGGTGGTATGCAGATGGGGGAGTTGGGTGTTAGAGAGGCGAAGACTTGGTCCTGCTCGAATCGAAATGTGGATCAGGAACAACAACAATGCCTCGAGACGTGCCTTTGAACATGACAACAATAATGATCCCCCACCAAACACAATGATGCGCAATCTAAAACGTTTGCTGAAGAGATGGTATCTACAGAAGAGAATTAGTATCTATGGACGTTTTCGGGGGGGCGTTGTCTGGCAATGATGCGTCCGTTGAGTCGCCAGGGCAAGAAGAGCGTTAGGGGAGGAGGCAAGGTCACAGTGCGGGATTGAGAAGTAATACTGGTGGTGTACAGGTAGCACAAGTTCAGAAAGCGATGTCCGTAATTATGTACGGAGTATGTACAGTAATAATTAGCACCGAACAGTACTTTTGTTTTGCCTCAGCCTCACGCATATACAGACCAACCCCGTGGCTGACTGGCGCAACAGAAAGGCCCCCAGCCGGCCGTCTACAGTTGTGCTTGGGGAACAATTCAGGCCCTGTGCCGGCGCCTACAAGGCCAGGGAGTCCTGCTCCACCAATACATCAGCCCACATGAAAAGGGATGGCCGGGAATGCCCTTTTGGGGGTGTGATTTCGTGATTTCGTGATTTCCCAGCGATACCACACGGCTACTGCACGGTACAGACCAAGCAAGAAGGGAAGAAGGGAAGAAGAAAGAAACGAGGGCGTAAACCCCCCTCCCCCAGCCCTAGTAAATCTTGAAGAATTGTGCTCTTTTGCTCTTTACTTTGACTGGGCCTTGCCTTGGCCTTACTTGGTCTTGCTGAGGGATTCACCGCCGCTGCATGAGAACGCCGTCCTTTCCTCTCCTCCTGTCTCACGCACGAAGTTAGACCACCTTCGGCAGATTTTCAAGCCCGTTGAGCAATTGGCAATGGGGGCAACCGACGGGGAGGCAACGGGATATGTGCGCCACCATGTCAAAAAGTCAAAATTCTTTGACTTTCCTTTTTATTGTGTGTGTTTTACTGTACCTACTCTTGCGCTCTTTTCCTTTTGTTCTTCTCTCTTTGGGGTCTTTTGCTCCGTTTACATCTTTTCTATTTTTATACTTAGCATAAGGCTTTACGTGTAACGCTTCTACCAAGTATGTTACCTCATTTATATATACTGACAAGCGCGACAAGTTAGTTCAACCTAGCATTCGTTGTTTGAGGTTTATCTTCTTTGGACATTTTGCAAAACGGCGAGTTCCAGGACTCGTCATTCGCCGCCGTCATGGTTCGAAGAGTGGAACCCGAAAGCGTGCTACTGTATGGAGGTAAGGCACGGGAGGTATTGGTTCTAGTAGCAGACGTGACAAGACAGGAATGGAGAATGGGGTTTGGCAGAGAAGAGAGAAAGGCATGAGATAGGGAGGGAGAGAGAACCATGAATTCGGAACTCGACAACACGCATACGCAAGATTACACGTTCCAAGTACACGAAGAAAGTTACGTCGATCAAGATGATCCCCGTTATGATGGACTTGATTAATCGCTATGAACACGCCAACTCAGCGACCTGCTTTTACCAGCAAAACTAGTCCCCGATGCAGGTGTGTAAAAAAAGATGAAAGCATAGCCCATCCCATCTCCAAAACAAACGACGTTTCCAATAATCCCACCGAAGAAAAGAAGGAAAAGCAACAATAAGAAAACAAACAAAAGAGGAGAAGATGTCACGCAACCGCCTCTCGCCCTTTGAACCCGAGCGGACGGGTTTTGGCTGGCGCGACTTGGATCAATACAGTGGATGGGAAAGCCGCAAAGTTGCGCAAGGAAAAACCACCACCCAGTGCAACCAAAAAGGGGAGGGGCGACCCCCGTTTTTCGACGGCGCCTTCCCTGCACAGCGGTCGATGACGTCGTGGTGCGTTAATAATGACGATGATGGATGCGCCTAGCGGTTCTTAGCGGGTCTTGGCGATGGATTGTGACAGGTCACCAACTCCCAACTTCCCAGTCGCATCCCGCCGTCAGCCCATTCGGCCACTGGCAAAAACCAGTTGATTATTGATTCCCTGAGTTACCGCTCTCTTTCCTCGTTCCTACAGTACAGTCCTTCCATCGCAATTACTTCGGAACGAGGTGGGCATGTGCTCGATCACGTGGAATATGCAAATATGCAAATCTATGCAACCTTTCTCCTGGCATAAGAATCTCAACACTGTACCTATGTATATATTAGCTAAGATATTTGTAATGCCCATCTAAGTACTGGGCATAACGGTCACGGACGACGTACGTACTGTACAGTCCTATCTACGCAGTACAGTACGTATTCTGCCAAAGCAGAACCGTATTGTACTTGTATCAACATCAGCATCCATCCACCATCGTTATCAGCAACTGTAACCCCAGAAGAGGCCGCCCCATGAGAGCACATGCAACATACAGTACATCCCACGCCTGTTAAGTTACACTGTGTCTAATAATACTGCACCTAAAAACAACTAGTCACGAAATCAGAAAAATAATCAACACAAACCTTGGCAACTCACGTTTCCTCAACCCCCAATCCAACCAATCCAATCAAAGTACCTCCATCCATACAGTACATCACCTTTAAAATTCCGATCTGCAACAAATACAACCCACTCTCCTCCACAGATTTCCCGCTTCCTTCCTTCACAACAACAAACTTCGCCTGCCCCTAGTAAAAAAAACTTTTTTTTTTGCAAATAAAAAGATTACTGTACAAAGTTAATAGGGGTGAGATTGCCACGCGCGACGCGCGAGAGCTGCGCCGGATCGACGGGGTAAATCTGCAAGGTACAACCCAAATTAATTTTTTTTGGTCAGTCAGCCAGCCAGCTGAATTAAAAAATAAAATAAAGTCCAGGATTGCTTTATTTATATACACAATGTAGTAATTAAAAATACGCTAATAATTATATACATATATGTTACACAGTTCTCGAGAAAATATAGATATATATATATACCCGGTGAGTTAATTATCAGCTTCCCCCATGTACTTAATTGTAAGTCCATAGAATAAACAAGGTTTTTGGAATGTCTTCGTATAATATGGATGGAGTACTTACGCACCTCCGTACCAGTATGTAAGCAAGCAAGCAAGCAAGCTCCTTAGCGGACCGACTCGGGAAGATCGTTAACTACCGTCTACGGGTAAGGGCCTAAGGGGGGATAAGGATAACGTGATGATAGCGGGTTCGGATTAGAAAGCTTATGTACGTACCCGCGGGTCCGGTTGAAGCTTTACCGCTTTCTGTCCACTTTTATTCCCCCTGGAAAAGTCATTGTGTGCAAAACAAAAAAAAAAACCAGTACAGGAATGCTACCTGTACCTGTACAAGAACTACTGTATCATCACCGCAATAATTACATTAGCTATTACTGTAACATCTATGTCTGAATGGTATCTAGAAGTGCGCATTTAAACAATCCTCCCCCCCCCCCCCCATTATGAAAGCCTCCTGTCATCCCGTATACGGTTCGTGGCAGACCAGTGCCAAATGAGGCCACATTCTTTGCTTCGTTGGGGCCAGGGTTCCAGCTCCTAGCCCTGCAGCGTGCTGTCTAAATTCGCACCCCTCATCCTCACCGTCTATCATCCTGGGTATTCATCGGTTGAAAAGTCCGTTGACCTTTCTGGTATTTTTTAACTTGGAAAAGAGCTTAAAGAAAAAAGAGAGAAAGAGAAGGGGTATGTGTATGCGTATGAATGAGCATCGTAAGATGAAATGCTAATCCAAAGCTTTCGAACTGGTTGTTTTTTGTGTATGTTTATGTAGCGAGTGGCAGGCCAGAAGCCAGCGTCAAGTCTCGCTTGTTCTCAACGTCCTTCAGAGGCGCGGGTCCCTTTGAAGCAATTCAAGAGAGAAATGGAAGGGGATGTTCTGTGCGTTTATATGTGTGAGAGTGGGAGCGAGAGTGCACATATATGAATGAGAAGAGTGTTTACCCTCCTTTCTTCTTCTCTCTTCGCATCTTCCACTCGGCCTTGGCCACCCTCATGAGCAATTCCTCGTCTCGGATTGGTATCCAAGACGTCAACACCTTCATGGCGTTCTCGAAGTCAGAGTCCATAAGAATATCTGTCGTCCCATCAATCAACGCCGCAGCAGTTGCATGTAACACATCTAAACTGCCAGAAAAGGGCCGTTCCGGAGTAGAAGGCACAGAAGGGTCAGAGTCGCCCAGAAGCATGAAAACATCCCAAACTCGCAGCTGTGCCTGAAAGGGGATAGAGTAGTTGAAGAGCGTCAAGTACCAACGGGTGCCGAAAGCCGTGGCGTCTATGCCCATAGAGTCCTGCAAGAGCAAATAGCGTCAGCTTATTGTTATCATCATCAACCCTACATTATTTTAAATTTCCTATTGAAGAAATATTTCCAGGGGGGTAAGCTGTAATGACTGAAAAGGGGAAATGGGCTTACCAGTCTCTTAGAAACGGGCCTGTCATCTAACCACACTTTGTGGAACTCATCTAGTGCAGCCATTAGTCCGGCAAACCCGGCCTCGTAAAGCTTATCCATGCCCCTCAACTGCCACATCCTCACCAGCATAATGAACGCTTTCTCCTCGTCATAATAGCACAAGAACGTAGCCGCTAGAGAAGCCATGCCCTGCACGTACCCTGTATCGGGGAAATAGAGACTCAGCGAGTGTAATATCCTAAACAAAAGTCTCTGGCCACCCCTGTATCGCCGCCGGAACATAATATGTCTATTTATGGTTCTAGGAACATCTAGATCAATCTGGACATCGTCGGACGAACTCTCATCGAGCAAGGCGTAAAACGTGTCCACAATTTCGGCATCGTTCGGCATATCTCCCCTTTTCTTGGCCGACGTGCTGAGGAAGGAAAACCACGCTGCTGAACGCCATCGATCCGGGATCCCCTTCCACGTCCGCTCGATGAGCTTCGAACATTGCGTATCGAACTCAAATTCCATCCCTTCCCCTTCCTGGCCCGTTCTGACGACTTTTGCCATCTTCCTCCACTTCTCAGTTCGCGCCCACTCTTTCTTCTTCAATTTCAAGACTGCTTTCCCGCCTTCTTCGTCTTCGGCAATATCGGCCAGCCCAGGAGGGAGAGTAAGCATATCGCCTGCCTCATCCATCCATCTTCTATTCCTATTTCCAGGTAGCCTGTTTGCTGCAGCTCGAAAGGTTGAGCGGGTGCTACGTTGGGACATCCTGGAGCCGTTTGTCCGTATTGATCTCGCGATAACCTTCCGACTAGGTATCCGTCGAGGTCCTCCTTGGGATGCCAAGGATGATTGTCGGCTGAATAATCGTCTCTGCCTTGGGGCACTAGAAGCCATCTCAAGTACAGTTGAAGTGCGTTGCAAAGGTGGTCTTGATTCTGGCGTTCCAGGCCGTGCAACCTGTTTCGATGGATTAATGAAACCATATCTATCCACATCTTGGCCATTTATATCCTCCCAATCTTCAATACCACCGGCCAATTCATACTCGCCTCTCATAGATCGCATGGATCGCATAGATCTCATGGACCTTGAACTTACGGCACTGTTAGGCCTGTTCAATGGGCCATTGGGTGTCGGACTGAGGAAATTTTCGGGTCTGTGTGAAGTCAGCAATCGTGCCTTAATTCTCCATATGCGATGCAATTGCTTACGTTTGAGATTCCTCTGCAACTGGATCAATATCAGAAGCCATTCCCGAGAGCCCATCTTCATCTCCATCGAAACCTTGCTCATACATTGATCTGACTTTCAGAGATTCCATTTCTTGTTCTGTATCCAGTACTTTAAGGTTGAGACTCGCTGCCTTTATTGTCGAGAGTTTGCGCTCTCTGCTAAGAAAAAGCAAAAAAAGTTAGCCCAAAGTCGCGCCTACCCCATCTCGCACCCCCCGCATTTCTGTACCTACCTTCGGCCAGCTTCTGTCCTTGGACGTGCCTGCGCTTTGCTCATTATATTCAAATTCACCATAATGCTACCACGTTTCGAGAATTCAACCTTCTCGATAAAGTTATCCTCCACGAAGCTCTCCATTGGTATATCCGTTGTAATTGGCTTGAATTCCTCCACAGGCTTTGGCTCATCTACCGGGACTGGGGATGCGATGTTGCTTCTCCTGGAGAGCGGTCTTTTCCATCCTCGCATGCTTCCGGAGGCAATGCTCGGAGAACGAATACTTCCCGAACGTATACTCTCTGGCCTGCTACCTATGGGAGTAGATGGTACGCTCGGCGCCAGAGAACTCCTTCTCCCAGCACTGGTCGCTGGTGGCAATGATATGGAATCGGGATTTGCAACCACGACATTCACTGGACCTTCGCCTGGACCTTCGCCAGGACCATCCGTCTCAACATCTTCCTCAGCTTCAGTTTCCTTTTCCCTTTCCTTTCCATGCTCGTTCTCAACCCCCCTTTCCTTCCCATCCTCCTTGTCCATCTCCTTGTCCATCTCCTTGTCCATCTCCTTGTCCATCTCTTTGTCCATCTCCTCCACGGTATTCAACGATCCCTCCTTCACAGTAACGGTCGATGTGGTCGGTGCAAGCCCCGAATCCCTCTTCCGCTCTTCTTCCTCAGCGTCGCCAGTCTTGGGCCGATTGCGCAGCGCAGGATGGGTTTCGACGGGCGGAGCGCGAGGAGGAGCAACAGTCACCGAGATGGGTGGTTTGGCTTGGATGGTCTCTTCGTAACGAACCGCCATGATGCCGTTATCCCTGTGGGTCTTGGCCAGGGAAGGACGTGAGGGCGACTCTACTGCAGCTGANGTCGATGTCCCCTTCGAGCGCCATGAATCATGATTTTNGGGGGGTGTTGATATATCAAGAGCGGTGGTGATCCCGTGCGGAGTGGTACCGCAGGGTAAATTTGATGCAGGTCCTTTCTCGACCCAGTTGATTGCAACGGGTAAAGGATCCTCAGGGTGTGTCGAGCCCTTTTTTATTATTTATTTATTTAACCCTTTTCCGAGATTAAAGATACTTGCAGATCTCGGGATCGACGAGGGTGGGAAATAGTGGAGAATAGAGATAAAAACCCGTCGAGCGCACGAGAGACCAAAGGATGCGAATAGGAAGAGGGATATATAAACAGGGAGAAAGAGGAGGGAGGAGATAAGAAGGGTAAAAAAAAAAAGGAAATTGGGAGTGATGGACCCGTCAATAATTATACAGAATAAGGTGGTTACAGTGCTGGCTGACGGGGATGCTGAGAGAAAAAGGGATGCGCATTGATTATTGAAGCTCTGGCTCTGGCTCCCTTCTCCCCCATCCGCACGGGTCCCCGCTCTCGCTGAAGGGGGAACGAATTTCCTTCGTGCCTAGGTGCTGACACGGTTGTGGCAGCCAATTATTGGCGTGTGGCCGGGCGCATTTTTTAGGGCCGCATTTAGACGCCTGGAGGGCCTGAAAATGTCCAGCCGTTGATACGGCACGGGGGATGCTTTCTCCTTTGAGCTGAGCCAACTGTCCCAAACGGTCTGTACTGTTGAGTGTGGCAGCCGTGCAGCTGTGATACATTGTACAGGACAGGACAGGACAGGACCGTACTCCTCCATCGGATATTAGTAGGGGAATTGTGTCAATCTGGCAGTGGTGATACTTCTTCATCCTGATCCTATCGTCTTTTTGTTGTATAAATATAAATCCATCTATCTATCCACATCGCATAGCAGCAAACTGTAATCACTGAAATGAACCCAGCTGCAGGTTCCCGCCGTAAACGGTCTCCCCGTCAGCCCCCGTGGCGGCTCCAGCCCAAGTCCTAGGCAGAAACGGGGCAATGACCCAAGACCAACGTTGCAGCGGGGAGGATGTGGTCCACCTAGACGCGTGACCACGTGTGTATTTTGAATCTTAAACTGTACCAAGTACTACTACAGTACTACTACTACTACTCCTCCAAGCTCAAACCGTTCTTATTGTTAATGTCGATATCGGCGTCAATGTGGGGACCCTTTTTTTTTTGTTTTGTTCTGTTTTGNTTTTTGTTTTTAGGCAGAGTAGCATGGAGGATTTGCTGGCTTATGGTGGATACTTACAATGCACCGACACAGACAGACAACATATTGGCAAACAAAAAAACAAACAAAAAGGGAACAATCACGCTTCGAGTCTGACAGCCCAGCTACTCGGTACTTCCAAACCACCACTAATCACTTGTAATATATTGAACTTCTGCGGCACCAAAGTTTTGGTTGGTCGTAATGAGCCCTACTTCTTCTACTACTCTCTGGTCTCAATTGTCGGGATCCTGGCCCACGCCCCCAAAAATATTATTAAAACTCCATAGCAATGCCCATCCCAAGAATAATACTTTCCCTTTTATGGCTTTATAATCTCAGCCTCCATCACCGAAAACTCATAGACTCGCTACAAACAACGATGGAAGGAATAACAACAACAACAACAGTAGGAGGACAGAACTATGTCGGGACCACCTAAGCTAATTAAAGCTCCTCGTTCTCCCAGTCCCGCTCGAGATACGCAGGCTGCAACGCACGCCCGCCAGCAGCATCGAGTTTCGCCAAAAACTCGGGCGGCACCGAGGGGATGTACTTCCTTTCGCGCTCCCGGTTCATCCCCCCAAACCCAGCGCCGTAACTTATCAGCATGTCCGTGCTGGTCGGGAGAGAAAATGGCAGCATGAGCGACGGGTCCAAGAGCAGGTACTCGGGTGCGTCGTCATCGTCTTCTTCGAGGGAAACGTCTTCCAGACCGTTTGGCGTATTGGACCCGACCATCTTCCCATTCGATGGCGGAGAACTGAGTACTTGTCCGTTGGAAGATTTGGTGGGTGTCGAAGGCGTAGAGCCTCCATTTCCTGCCCGCGAGGCCTTTGGTGAGGCTGCAGCTTGCCGCTGCCGTTCTCGGCGCAAGTGTGCTTCTTTCTGGAGATTCACCAGGTATGACATTGCGCTCTTTGGTAGACCCTTCTCACCAACCTCCGGCCGGTAATGTCTCACAGCGTGAATGAGCTGCTGTGGCGTGAGTCTGGTAAGTTGTTGCAGGGTACCAACAAGAGCTTCCAAATCATCTGCACCAAGTGAAGAGAAACACTGTAGCCACTGTAGCAGCTGGATAAGGGGAGCTAGATGTCGCCGTGCAGACTCGACAGTCGTCTCGCCGCTTGCGGTGATAGAGCCATGTTCGTAGTGTTCTGGTTGTCGATTATTCGTACGCGCCCATTCCTCCAAACTAGATATGTTCATTCGGATCTGCATCGCTTTCGTCCGAGCTAGATATTTCCTGTTCGACATTATGCGATTGAAGAGTTCCGCTCCTAGCCAGTAGAACAGTTGTGCGAGGACCTGTGCGGTGATGACAGAATGAATGTCGTATAGATCTAATACAAATAAGGTTGATGACAATAAGGAAGTTATGTTTCGTGGTGACGGCTTTGCCTTCTGCTTTGGAGATGGCGGCCGATATCTCTTTTCTATAGGTTCTTCTTTCACCTGGACTTTTCTCTTGAAAATCTTCCATTCATTCTGGAATGTGATATCCTCGAACCCGGGTATGGTTTCATGGTCCAGCATCGCTGCATCCAATACCTTATCCATTCTCCTCTCGGCATCT
Source organism: Scytalidium lignicola (assembly GCA_002812745.2). Taxonomy (NCBI): domain Eukaryota; kingdom Fungi; phylum Ascomycota; class Leotiomycetes; genus Scytalidium; species Scytalidium lignicola. The sequence continues at coordinate 34,363 of NCSJ02000313.1, forward strand.
CGGATGATGAGAATGAAAATCTCGTTGATTAACTCAGCTAGTTGTAACTGAAACTCTGAGGTTGATCCAGAGAGCCCAACGTCTTTCTTCAAGTAATGCAATAATAAAGTTGCATTCGACATCCAGAAGGCCAAGATAGTCATATCCCACTGGTGTGCTTCAACAACATCATTGATCTTGTCCATTGCACTGATAAGAAGCTTTCCAAGGAGCTCCTGGCTCGCATGGTAGTGTGCATATCGAGCGCTCAAAAATATCATATTGGCTGGAACCGGCTTTTGTGAAGGCGAGCGCTGTGGTGTCATCTTCGTAATAACAATATCGAGTATTCGTCCCAATTCACTCTCTTGGAAGACAAACATCTGGTCATGGAGACATCTAGTCCAGTCAAATTCCTGTCCCTCCTCCTCCAGTTCCTCTGGGGTCTAGGTATTGTTAGCATTGGAATATCGAAGAAAAGATGAATCAATTTACCTCTGGCTGATCATCGATCCCTACGTTCCCCAAATCTACCTCGAGGTCCCTTGCGCTTTCCATCATCATCCGCCGTCTAAGTTCATTCTCTGCCATCTCTTCCTCGAACCGGTCTTGAGAGAACCCGGGATTGTAAAAATCATCCGTAACACCAACGCTCCCGATATGATAACCACTATCTTGCAGATACCCAGAGATCTCGCTGTCAGGGGCTGCAAAGTCGAAAGCAGTCCGTCCTGTCGATGACCTGACATCCGGGGAAGCTCCATGATCTAGAAGAGTTTTCGCAATGCCCTTGTGCCGGTTCGTCATTGCCCACATCAACGCACTCCACTGATTACGATCCTGTTTGTCGACGTCCGCACCAGCTTCCAAGAGTGCTGTAACTACCGCGTCATGGCCCTAGAAACGAACCCCGTATCAGTAAAGCATTCGCTAAAATCAGGTAGTACTCGGACTTACAAAACAGCTAGCATATATCAGCGGCGCGGTTCCCTCCTCATCCGGAGCATTAACATCCACGAATTGCTTCGCCCTCCCACCCAGTAACTTTTCTATCCGATCAACATCTCCGTTGCTAGCGGCCATATTCAACGCCTTCTGCAGAATATCCTTCTTCTCGTCATCGCTCAACTTGTCATTTGTCGCAACAGCATCTTCATCCTCGATTACCCCTTCGTCTCGATGCGCCGCTTGCGCGGCAAGCATTTCCATGAGTCGTGCATCGCTATCCTCCAGCTTATGGGTTGGGAAATCATCTTCGTATGTGTCATCGTGTAGGGATAGGTTACTGAATTGGAGGGGTTTGGCTAAGATAGGAGTTGTGAGGAATTGAGATTGTCCTTTTTATCATCCATGTGTTAGCAGGTCTCCCGTTTTTGGGTTTAAAGCATTTTGATTAGGAGTTATCCTTACCTTGCCAGGCATCGTATATCTCAGTCTCTGGCGTGTATTCCGCTGAAACCGTCTTGCGATCATCTAGAGATTTTGGTAGATCATCAGGCAGGACCCTAGGCTTTTTCACCTCGTCCGCAAACCCGATGTCTTCCCCGCCATTGTCCCCGATATCCATGGCAGATTGAGCAGGACTGCATATAGTCCGTACTCATCTGCTGTTATCACTACAATCAATCAGAACAGAATCTGAATGGAGGACAAAGGTTGTAGTCGAATCCTTTCAGCGCTGGATTATCAGTGCATTTGTCTTGGGCTACAACTAATTAATGGTGACGACGGATCAGTTGGTCTGTTGTCAGGAGGTGGTCCGTGCCGCACGCCTAGTTCCCAGGCCCCTGGTCTCGTTGACGAAGCTTCTTTAGAATCTGACAAACATAAAAAGGGCAGTGCACGATTCTGGGGTAAGGAATGCAAATAGGAGCCTAAATAATGCTTTGGACGAATGCAGCAGCAACTCTCCTTGTTTCTTTTCCCTTGAAATTCCCCATATCTAAATTGCTAGAAATAGTCTTGCCTTGTCACGTGGTGACAGATCTGATAAGAGAGGTCGAAAGTAGCTCCATACGGTACAGTTAGAACCAGCTAGAATGGGTGGAGAGTAAGTGAATTTTATTCTTTATTCACTCCTCTTCCCAAATACTCTAATTCTCTTCACTCCACCATCTGGTATAATGGTCAGCTTAACATGAGTGAACGCGGTTTCTTTCACTAAAGATTCAAACTCGTGCTCCTTATCCGGACCACATTTGCTTGGTGACACAAGTTCTACCCAACCAGCAGCCTGAGCGCCAGGTTCTCCTTCTCCAGACCAAGTTATAGCCTCAACCTTAGCTTCCTTAGGAAAGTTCCCGCGGAAGTGAGCAGTATCAACCACCAATTTTTGCACTGTTCCTTTCGCTCCAAGACGAATAATAGCCCAGTCTACATGTCCTTTTCCTCGAGATCTACTCGTCTCCCATCCATCACCCATATCCTTGCCACGGCCGGGAAGGATAAGGTTTGCTATGACTCCGAAATGCTGGTCACTGCAGGAGACTGCCACACCTCCATTTTGTGCAGCAGCAAGATCGAAGATGGCATTCTTATCCTCGGGAAATACTGGGACTGCTTTCCCAAATATCCTAAAGCGTGCAATTCCTCCATCAGGGTACATGTTCAGTCTAACATGGGTATAAGCCTTCTTGGTTGGAGTGTCTAGCTTCCAGCCAAATCGTTGAGAAGGCCCACACTCCTGAATGCCTAGGATTGTCTTCCACTTCCCCCTCTCTCCTTTCCACCCGATGACTTCATCGTCATCTGAGCTGAAGACGCCCTCAACTGAGATCGCTGGAGCATGATTGCCAGAGAAGAAGGCTGTATCGACTTCAATGCCCTCAATGATACCAGAAGCTACACCCAGGCGAATGACAACGTAGTCAAAGGGAGCGGAGTTGTGTCTTCGAGTCTCCCATCCATCGTACCAGGCTCCGGAGTAAACCATTTTGCCGGGTTGTCTGATAGGTGAGGCAGGGTTTATGAGGTTTGATGCTTCTGCAAACCACTCATCTGAAAGTGAGAGTACTTTGCCTCCGAGTGTGCTGGAGATGAGATCTGCATTATGGCATTAGCACAAAGAGTAATATTGTGAATTTTGGGATTGATAAAAAGATAAATTCTAAGATTCTCTCCCCTTGACGCAGGGCTTGAAGCGGATTGTGGTTTAGAATTGAATAATCAAGCATCTCATAGCCAGGTCCAACATTAGCCGTTCCTTATCCCACTACAAATCTTGTAATGCTCTCCCACATTCCGAGTCACAACTTCACATAATTTCCCAAGACACACAACCAGCAAGTGAATTCAGCACAAACTCACCAATGGTGGAAGACCGAAAGGTCTCATCAATCTTGTCGGACGCAACCCACGTTGCAGGCACATTTTCCAGCTTGTAATCAATTTCAGCTTCCATANTTTTTTTTTCCGGTATGCTAACAAGATGGCAAAAGAAGAGTTCCCAAGAATGGGTGAAAATTGGATCGAATTTTAATTTTACCAAACCCCTCCGATTTGATGTCGAGGTATCGGGCGGCTCCGATATCGATAAGCCCCTCTACTAGCACGGACCAGGAGAGAGGAGAGAGCTTGTCCAAACATCTCCACAAGTTTCTTTTTGGTCTTGCACCTTGGCTGACGAGTTCGAGTCCTTCAATCCTGATTGGGCTCTTATGTAAGCAGGTGCGGGATTGAGAGATTGAATACTTCTTGTATTACTAAGAGTACTTTACACCTTGGTGAGCTGGTGAGATACCAGAGATGATTCTTGTGATATAATTATCCAGAGATGCCAAGAATGTTGTTTCTTCCCCCGTACAAACGCAATTGCACCATCCACAGGCCTCATTCGGCCATCCGGCCCAGCTTACACATCCTCACGTTGTGATTGGCGGAAGCTATGCGGTTGACCAGGGAAGTACCCCTCTCTGCCACTTACCTCCTGCCCGCCACGGAATAGCGACTGGACCACGGTTCCTGGCGTCATGAGCAGAAGACCACCTCTCCACTCTTCAACATCCATCTGCTGCTGACATATCCAACCTTCTTTCAATCTCAATCTCAATCTTCATCTACTCAATCATCAAACACCTCGGGGATATATCTGTGCTAGGTCTTTTACCTGAGCTTGAGCTGTACGAGATCGGTGCGAATTAGTTGCCATGGCTTCCGCAACGGGTATCCCAGACAACAACCACTTCCTGACCGAGGAAGCTCCAGAAGCTACAGAAGAAGAGCCTCTTCTCGGCCGTCTAGGAGACGCATCCCAACCGCCAACCCGTCCATTATACGCAAACCTCTACCTAGGTATGTATCTAGTTGATTCCCTCCCTAATTCCCTCGCAACCACAAATTCCTAACAACAAACAAAACAACAGGCACCGGCATCATCGCCCAAGCCGGCATCATCCTCCTCGTAGCCCTAACCTGGGCCAACGTCTTCCTCTCCCCCCTAATCCTCTTCAGCCCGCACCCGCTCCTCAACACCTCCGGTCTCCTCCTCCTCACCCAATCCATCCTCCTTCTCCAACCAACGCACATCCCCTCGCAAAAGCGCACCGGCGCCCACGCCCACGCCGGCCTCAATTTCCTCGCCCTCTCCCTCCTCCTCGCCGGCCTCGTCATCATCGAGGTGAACAAGTTCTCCCACAACGGCACGCACTTCGAGTCCCCGCATGCCATCCTCGGTCTGATTACCTACATCTCGCTCCTGCTCCAGGCCGCCGTTGGTATCGTGCAGTTCTTTGTGCCCTCCGTCTTCGGTGGCGAGGAGAAGGCCAAGGCTGTGTATAAGTATCATCGCTGGTCGGGATACGTCATCCTGGGACTGATGCTCGGCACGGTGGGTGCGGCGACACAGACGACGTATAATCTAACGGTGCTGCACATTGAGTGGAAGGCTGTCCTGTTGGCTAGTATTTTGGTGGTGATTGGTGTGGTGCCTAGGATCCATAAGCAGAAGTTGGGGTTGTAAGGAGAATGTGATGCATGTGACAAGGTGGGTGGAAGGAAATCTGAGAGTCGAAGCTTGGACATAATTTATGAGCAGACGGCCTTTTTGGTTTTTATTTTTTAATAATGAACATATCAGGGTTATGTCTTGCGTTTTCAGTTTTGAGTTAGGCGTTCTAGATTTTAAGGTTTTCTTTGATATTTAGCCTTGCAATGCCTAATATAGTTTTCAGTGCAATGAGAAATGCAAATATGGATTCTCGATCGAGTCTTTTAGCCTGACTATGGTGGTGGTATGAAGCATGTATATATCAACTGGAAGAACATATTCAAACACCTTTCAACTATCACTTTCTGTGCCAACACTATATATAGCTGGTTCTACACGTGTGCGAGACAAAATCGTATCCAAAACAAGATAAAAGAATATCATCCAAGTCCCTAAACTCGCATACCATCCAGTACCTAAAATACATAAACATCCCTGCTAAAAAAAAAAAATGAAAACAGTAACACATTTTCAAGCTATTCATATGGAGCTAGTAGATTCCCTAACCTACCAAAGCTCACAGACGGGCTCCTTGGAAGCGCACTTAAAGCTCTCCTTGAAATCTACCGAGTTTGCCATGGTCCCCAAAATCCTAGCCCACTTCGGAGCATGAGGATCAGTGTAGATGCGGTTGATAGCAGTTTCCTTCCTACTCTTCCCGCACCACCAGTTCGCATAGCTGACAAAGAAGAGTTGGTCTTGGGTAAAGTAATCTAGTCCAGGAAGATCCTCACTCGGGCTCTCCGCCTGGCGCTTCTTCCACGCTGCAAAGGCAGCAGCTACACCACCAGCATCGGCAATATTCTCTCCAAGCGTGAGCTTTCCATTGACATGCAGAGGCTTGTTATCTGGCCCCTCAACGGAGAAATTGGAGTACTGCTCAACGAAACAGTCTGCACGTTGGGTGAAATTCCGAACAGTGCTGTCAGTCCACCAATCTGTGTAGTTCCCATTTTGATCATAATGGCGGCCAGTTGAATCGAAAGCATGAGACAGCTCATGTCCAGATACCGATCCGAAAGCACCATAGCTTAGATATTTAGGAATATTCACGTCAAAAACAGGGAATTGCATAATCCCTGCAGGGAACACAATCTCGTTTCCAGGAGGATTGTAATACGCATTAACTGTGGGAACTGACATGCCCCACTGCTCTCGATCAGTAGGCTTCCCAAGAGCAGACCATTCTCGAGCAACCTCGAATTTGTTGGCTTCAAGGTTGTTCTGGAAGTACTGCTTTGCATCAATTGAAACATCTTTGTAGTAATCCCTTAGTTTGTCCGGATTCATAATATCGGGGCTCTACACACGGTCAGGACTGGACACCAAGAGAACGTGTGGCTGAAGTAACGGTCACTCACCTTTGTAGGGTAACCAATTTTCTGTACGATCTTGTGAACTTTCTCGATAGCCAGGTCAGAAACACTCTTTTCCATCCAAGTTGTAACCTTAAGTTTGTTGATAAACATCTCCTTAATATCGGACACGATCTGATCACCAAAGTTCTTTGCTTTCTCAGAGAACGCCTTTTCAACGAAGAAACGGCTAAGAATCCATCCAAGAGCATCATCAACATGATCAACACAAACTCTCCAACGTTCGGGCTGCGATTCGGGATCCTGGAAAAGCAGTTAGCAATATTTAGCTAGGGATAATACCTCATAGCTTTACCTTGCCTTGAATAACATTTCTGAATCTGAGATAAGGCTTGGTCTCCTCAGCATCGACGGCAGATGCATAGCTTTGAATGACCTTCCACAGCATGTAAGATCTAATTGTAGAGCGAGTGGTGTTAGAAAGGACACCTGCCAATGTCTTTTGGTATTCGGGTGCCATCGCAATCGCTCTCTCAGCCTTGTAACCGGAGGGAGAGAGGCTATTGATGACATTCTTTAGCTGAACTTGAGGTGTAAGGGAATCTGCCTCATCAAGGGACATTGGGTTATAATATTTCTTTAGAACACCGTGTTAGTGATAGACAGCCAGAGAAGGAAGTAGGGAGGGGAGAAGAACGGCATACCGTGACATCATCTCGATCCTCAGCATCAGGAGATGCGCTTGCCAACTTCTTCTCAAATTCAACTAGATCATGAGCAAAGACCTGGCCCGGAGTTTTCCCTTCAACATTGGCATAGTCATCGATATCAAAAAGTTGGAAATCTGATCTGTTGATATTCTTGTGGAAGAGGTCGGTAACTTCAGCAATGGTTGCCTCATACTTGCTAACCACATCATCATCGTCGTAGTAGTCTTTTGCAGGTAAACCAATGCTATACGGAGCTGCTACTTGCAGGACAATTGTATCTGGGTCTTTATCATCAGGACCAACTGAAACTGATACTAAAGCTGTAACCCCAATTTCAGCCAGACGAAGGACAGCTGCAGCGATGGGGCCATCAGGTTTATTCCCAATAAGCTCTTTGCTATCCTTGATCGGGAGCATCATCAAAACTTCGCTAAGAATAGCAGTTAAGGGCTCAGCTCCAATTTCCTTCAGTGTAGCCTCATCCATACAGGCATCATAGCCAGCTTTGAGCTTTTCGAAATTTTGCTGGTCGACCGAAGATAGAGACTGTGCAAGTTGTGCTGGAGAAAAGCCCGAGTGCTAAACAGAATATCAATATTATTCATGCATTTGAATTAAGGGGAAATTAAGGCTGACCTTAGAGCCCTCTGGATACGGAGCCTCCAGTATGTGCCTTAGGAGGATCTGGGAATTCTCGCTCATGATCGTTCCGGTAAACAGATCTCCTTGGTCTGGTCGGAGGTCATGTCTATCACTCCATCCACCACAAACAAGCTCCTCAAAGTCATCACATGGATCAAGTTCCTTGTACTTGGGTGAGAGGTTATACAGAATTTCTGAAGACGCGTGGACACAAGCGGGTGTGAGACAGACGTTTGACTCTGGCTTCGTCGACTTTTTCTTCTCATTATGGTATTCTGTTATATATGAGCCTAAATTGAGCGGCTAGGACAGAATATTGACCTACTCGTGAAATAAACCACTATCACCACGATGGCGGCCGCCATCAGGCCACTCATACATAGAGGAACTGCATTGCGCTTGATCCATCCCAAAGGGTTTTTCTTCGATGTAGATGATTCATCCTCATGATGCCTCTCGGCACCTGGGAGTAAAGGATCGTTCTCTGTGGACATTTGGAATAATCGATGGCCGGAAGAGAACGCAGATGATAGCTCCCGGCACAATCGGTATATCGTATGTTGGGGGTTTAGTGACTAACAACGTTGGGTGTCTCTCAAAGCTAGCTTCTAAGGAGCATTGATCCTGATCAAAGAGATGAAGCCGCAGCAAATTCCTAAGCCCGGCTTGTTTTTTATTTAATGGGCTGGTGTAGGTAGGTGATGGAGTCACCCAAGAAGGGACATCGACGTACACCGCGCTTACAAGTCATACGGGCGTCCGTGCGAAAGGCGGGGAAAGCTGCTTTCCTCATTGGGCAATTACTGCCAGGTACGAGGTTGTCGAAGCTAAGAGTGCATCTCCAACACAAAGAATCTGCTCAGGGCATATGTCGGAAGTCGAGCACCTTCAATTCTACGACACAAAGGCAAGAAATTCGTCGATACAATGAGAAATCTTAGATTTGAGAAGTTAAAGATGAGGTAGGCTAAGACGTGTCACGTGATGGCGCGACGGGGCGTTACGCGCTAAACTCGGGTGTCAAGTCTTAGGGTTTACTCATCTTCAGCTTGGTTTGGCGGCTACGACAAGCAACTACTTTTGGGTACGACTCTTCAAGAATATTACTGTTCACGGGTTTTGCATTAAAACACGGTGTGGTACATTCTTCCATAGTGACAGCCATCGCGTTCATTTTGCCTGTGGATAATACGTCCATATTTGAACCAAGTCCTTGGATCACGGTTATCTGAGGAAACATCACAGGAACATTGGTGAAGCATGCATCGCCATAGCCCAGAAACTCAGCCCATCAAGGGCATGCAGGTATGAGCAATTACAATGCAAGTCCAGAAGCAGAGGAGCATATTTTCCGCTGTACGGAACTGTGCGCACTAGACCATGGGAACCGTTTCCTAGTGGTAGGGAAGTCACTTAATACAGCATATATGCAGCTGAACTGAGTTGAGCAGAGCGGAATTGGCCTCAAATGTGATTACTCAAGTAAGCAGCATTACAAGATCAAGACACCTATTTAGTTGGGTTTGAACGTGCAGAAATACCGCTCCGCTACTTTACCTGAAACGCGTTAACGAAGCAGTCAGAGAGGCCCAAGACGGGGAGCCTGGGTTGACTCTGCTAGGGCCGCCGTGACATCCACCACCACAATCCACATTGGAAATTCGGAAATACTGTACAGTATGGCACAACCTCCAGGATGCTCTTCTAAGATGCTTACCTGATGGGCTGGATAGCTGGATCCGCGTTGTTGCCTGCATGAGGAGGAAAACCTACCCCTCACTGCTTGTCTAGCGTGTCGTTGTTTGATCTAGGCCTTCCGTAAGTACCAGCCCGGTCCATGAGGTACCACATGGCAACCCTCCAATTTGCCGTCTGGCATCCTGGAGGCAAGGGCAGGGCTCTTCATAGAGCGGATCCTTATCCGTTAACATGGGCAATTTAACGTCTACATGTACCCGTGGCTGGCGTAACGGGATATGTGGCTGCTGCACTATTTCCCCGGAGGTAATAAAGTCCGAGGATGCTATTTCTTGACCTGGAAATAGTTGGGCACCAAATGCCCTTGGAAACTAAAAGGGTGATCGTGTAGGACTTCGCTCCCCTTTGGGAATGATGCGGGAAATCCACTACAATGGTGTGAAGGATCACCATGATTACACAACAGCCGTAATATAGTAGAACGAATCGTTTCTCAGCACTAGATAGTCTTCTGTTATACAGTAAGAATAGCAGGTAATTGAAGGCCGAATAAGGGAAGCTCGTGCCTGGCACTCCGCGTAAGCTGCGTAAGCTCTTGCTAAGGAAACTTTTCAGCCTGCTATTCTAGGAGCCTTTTGGAAGAAAATCATTGTTCAGCGCTGATTACTTTATCTGAGTCGAAACCTTGTGATGCACATCACAGACCCTCGGAATGCGGCTTTCACAAACCGATAATCCGGCAGAAGGATCCGAACAAACGCTCAAGCCCATTTGAAAGCAAAACTCTAAAATTTCCCACATGTGCTTTATGCGAAAATTCCATGTCCAAGGACACCTATCTGAGCATCTGTTACAAGTACAGTGCCATAGCAGAGTGATATCCCGAGGGAAAGCCAAAAACTCGAGCAACCAGATGCCCCGTGCCATGCCAGTTAGCCATGAATCAAAGCCGCGGGCCATGCATCCCCCTGGTTCAACATGCCCTTCAAATCCAGAATAGAGCACGTTCCGTACCGGCAGCAGTACCGGTACTTGTTCAAGCAACAAAGAGGGACAAAGCTCCGATTCCTCTCCATCTTCCTCCTCTTCTCCCACCGGTATCAGATGTTCCATATACAGTACAGTACGTACAGTATAAACCCTCCACCAAACTTACAGTACCGTACGGAGTACAATGTACGTACGTAAATATCCCGAACAAGCAAACCCCCTGATCATCACCCNAAAAATACCCAAAAACAGNAAAAAGAAGAACCTTGGAATTCCACATTGCCTATCCTCCATGTCCTTTCTCATACCAGGCTTCCCCTTCCTCTTTCCTCTAGCATAGTACAGTAACAGTTGCAACCGTAGATCCCCCAAATCCTAAATGCGGTTCTTCCCCGCCACCCAATNAAAACGTCCCATGGTGGGATGTCTGATGTCTGATGTCTGTTTTCTGTATGTAAGTACTGTAAAGCTATTTACGGGTTGAAAGAGAAAAAACAAGTNAAAAAAAACAACACACAAACAAAGCTATACATAGTACTCCGTACTACTATATGCAAAAAAGACCTAATCAAAAAAAATCAAAAAAGTACCAATACTAACTTCCAGCTGAAAGCCAAGCAGGTGCCTTTCTTGATGATCCTCCACCGCTGTAGGGTGCTATATTACAGTAGAGTACAGTAACAGTCCGTAGAACAAAGTGTACTACCGCACAAGTACAGTAATACAGCAATACACTAAGGGTGAGGTAAATCAAGGTAACTGTACAGCACCTCCATCAGCTTACTACAGTACTTACTCGGATTGACCTTCCGGCAGGCTTCTAGAGCCTTTTTGTACCGTACCGTACCTGCGCATGGGGCGGATGGGAGGCGGGGCAAATCCAAATACAAGCAAGCAATGTACCGCAACTCTCAGACTACTCCCGCCGCCCGACAACTTTTCCGCAATAGGGCAAAGGACAACTTAAAACAACCCATAATCAACAAGTCAGATCCTTTCCATCAATATATGACACCACTTTGTGCATGCAAAATAAGCTCCAGTAAAAAATGGGGATGATTTTCAGGATTTTCATGATTTGTTATCTTTGTTATTTTATTTTTTTCTTTCTCTGCTTCTCCTAAGATCCTCCCCCTCCCCCTCGAACTGAGTCCTACACACCTATCCGTCCAGACGAATAGTAGGTTGCATCACCCCTGTTCAGCTTTCCACACCCTCACCAACATGTCATCCCTCAACAAAATCCAAAAAAATTCAAGAGTGATTCCATTTCAAATTCCACTCGTTCCATGTGCAAGAAAGNAAAAAAATTGTTCCCAGGACTAAAATCCTATCGCACCAAAACACATCACTGAAAAAAAGCCATAGTGTGTGGTGGTATCTTCCTTTTATTCATTCTCCACCATATAAACCTGTTCGCAGAGAAGAGGCAAAATCCTCCTTCTCTGCGTTTCCGTTCCCAAAGTATCCCTAATGTTGTATGCAAGAATTTGAAAAGAAAATGGGTAATCAAAATATATACAATAAGAACGTAAATAAAAATAATGGTCAGGTTCCTCGAGAAGGTTTAACCCCATAACCAATATCGGACGTTGATTGGTCCAATAAAAAGGCCAATAAAAACATGGCTGGAGAAAGAAGGGGTGAACAAAAACTGATCTAATCCCTTATGTCCAAATGGATATGAATACAACGCTGGGCGCATAAGTCCCGGATTGAATCGAGAGGAATTTGTTATACAAAAGAAGGCATCAAAATGGTAAAAGCTCGAAATTCGTAAAAAAGCCAACCTACTTCCACCGTCCAGAAGATAGGTAAGTCGAAGTTGATACCGCTTAGCTTAAAGATTTTCGAAACCGGGGGGAAAGTCGAAAAGACAATCCGAACCGTAATGGTGAATAATCATAAAAAATNAAAAGTTAACAAAAAGCGGTCAAATAATTTTTGGGGTATCATCTAAATCATGATTCTTTCCGAATTCAACAAAAGATCGCGGGTCGGCGACGATTGCCGCAATAGGGAATTTGGTCGTGTGCTTCGGCCAGTATATTCGAAAGGAGCTGCAAAAAAATTGTTCGTCCTTGGGGGAAGGGTCGTCGTCCTGAAATGGTAATTGATGAGCAAGGATTTCCTCGTATTTTAGGTTTAGCACTGGTTGCCGTTTCGCGAATATTGAAGAGACCGCGTCTGAAACTCTAATCCCTCCCATCATCTCGCTTGATGGTCGCCGCACGTCGTGTATCGTCGCCCTCGGGCGTTCTGCGCGGCTCCCTATGCCTCATCTCCGGTCCCGCGGAGTATTGGGTATCGTGTTGGTGCTGATATGGTTCCGATTGAAGCTGCGTCGCGTGGGATTGGGATTGGGATTGTGATTGCGATTGCGATTGGGACCGGGATCTGGAGGAATCACCCTGCTCGAGCATGGACGAAACAGGATGGGAGCTTCGCCGCCGCTGTTCTGCCAAAGAAGAGGATGCTGGACCCGGTCCAGATCCCTGCTCGGCGCCTGCTGGTGGAGGTGATGTGACACTTTGCGTACTAAAACCACCACCTTCGGAATAACGATGTCGACTCGTAGGACGTCCGTAAGGGTCAAAACCGCGCCCGGACAGGTCACTTCTTTGCCGCGAGTGACCTCGACGTCGGGTGGTAGGTGGCGTGTTTGATACGGACGAACCCGTCTGTGAGAAGGATGGAGAGGTATAGTGTGGTTGAGAAGTTGGGGCCGGGGCTGCTTGCTGAGGTCCGGTCGCTTTTCGTTTTTTGGGAGAAGTGGTGATATCTGGATAAGCCAATTAACCCAAGCTCAATCGGTATATGGAACGGATTTTTGTTAATGCTTGCCTGAAGGCGTTGCTGGCTGATTGCCGCTTGAGCTGGCCTGCGAGGTAGGTGGTTGCCAGTGATGAAAATAAATTGAAGGTGAAGATTGTGTTTCTTGTTGTTGTTGTGGTTGATGTTGCTGTTGAACCGTCTGAGTTTGCTGTAAAGGATGGCCAGGCTGACCCGGCGCCATCTGGATGCTAGGTCCAGGAGGAAGCTGTTGGCTATGTATCTCTCCCGTGTTCAGCCTGGGAAGTTGAGCCGTTTGAGGCGGCCCGGCAAGTGAGCCCTGAGATAAAGTTGTTCGCCTTGACCTTGTTCCCGGTGACATTGGGTACCCAGAAATAAAGCTTGCCCCTTGACCAGGTCCAACAGGTGTTGAAGGTAGAGTCATCGGCGCTGGATGCTGTGGCTGTGGCTGTGGTGGTTGCGGTTGCGGTTGCTGCTGCTGTGCGCCATAAGGTGGGGAAATGATTCGTAGATCTCTTTGCTGCCCTTGATCTGGTGATGCATGGCTCTGCGCCGGAAGTAGCTGTTGCGGCGGCTGAATCTGCTGCTGCTGCTGAAGTTGGTGCGCTTGAGCCATATAGTGCTGAGCCCATTCTAAGCTTGCATTGGGAAGGTTGCCGCCTCCCATTCCGGCAAAGACCATAGGCACCATGTAGGGTGGAATGCCGCCATTCAAGGACGTTCGAAGCATATCTTGCTCAATCTTTCGTTGCTCCAAACGAAGGGCTTCTTGTCGAGTTTTCTCTTCCTCTTGCCGTCTCTTGTCTTCTTCAGCCTTGGCCATTAACCAATTCCTCATAGACTCCTCAGCTCCTTGCCATTGGTGTGGAGGAGCTGGTAGCTGGCCCATCGGCTGAGTTAAAGAAGCTGGTTGGGCTAAAGGTGGGGGTGGTGGTGGAGGCTGCTGTTGTTGTTGCTGTTGCGGTGATGGTTGAGGCAACGTCATGGCTGCCGGTGGAGGCAGGCCACGATGGGGTGTCGACATCGATTGGACGGACGGCTGAGCTGCTGGCAACGAAGGAGGAAGAAGTAAAGGCGACTTCTCCAAGCCGGAGAAGGGAGGTAAGGAAGGACCAGTGCCGGTCACCGTCGGGGAGAAGCGAGAGGAAGAAGGTGGAGTAGGAGGAGAATACGCATGGAAGGACTTGTAGGGCTGATGTGCTGCTGGCTGTTTAATGGTGAGCAACATCTCGAGAGGAGAAAGAGAAAAAGGAAGAAAGAAAAATGTAAGAGGTAAGAAGAAGAAAAAGAGGAAGCTAAAAGAGGAAGGAAGACATAAATAAAGGGCAGTGGTGGAGATGATGGATGACCTTTAAATTATAAAAAGAGGATAAGGCCTGGTGGGAAAAGAGGTGGTGGCTGCAGACGGGTGGGGAACGTGACGACTTTTAAGAGACGAGAGAAGAGTGAGCCGCTAAGTCATCCTCGTCAAGGAAGGTAAGTAAGGTAAGAGAGAAGCGGTATGGGTGCGTTAGCCAGGAGCAGCAGCAGCAGCAGCAGCAGTAGTAGCAGCAAGCTGTAGCAGTAGTGAGTACTGTTGACAGCAAGCGGCAGTAGCAGCAGCGGCAGCAAGCTATGGATTAACAAGCAAGGCCAAGCAAAGCAACAATAGCCTTGTTGAGGCTTGAGGCCAGCCAAGGTAGTTAGTACAGTACACACAGTACCGTACCGCAACCCAAACCCAAACCCGCACTGGGACTGGTGATGGTTTGGTGTGGTGGGAGGGGGGTCCTGCTCGGTGGTGGGAGGGTACTGCAACCCAGCAAAGTAAGTTTTGTCTGCTACCCTGTGGCTGTCTGGATTAAGAGATATGCCACGCGGACCCGGGTCTGCTCCCCAAAAGTGGCCAGTCGAGAAAAGGGAAAAAAAAAAAAGGTTGGTTGCTAGAGGACCTTTGCAAGCAAGGCTCTTCATTGGTTCTGCGGGACCATAAGGCTGGTGCGTGTCTGGGTGTCTCTGGCTTGTCGGGGGGGTGGTGAGGGGGGAGGGGTGGTAGCAAAAAAGAGATCTAGATGTCGAGCGTGTGTACGGTACGGGTACCGCGCGTGTGTGCATCGCCTGCAGGGCCGATCTTTCTCCTTGGGCAATGAGTTAAGGGAAGGGGCGAAGGGGAAGGGGGAAAGTGGAGGGATGTTTTAAGGTCGTAATCGTCAGGTTGCTGCCGAGCCGCAAAATCGGGGATCGACGAGGTTGAAGAGGGGCCTCCGAAAGTAGCATTCCACCAAGAAGGAAGGAGCAAGAGAGAGAGAGACAGACGACGATGACGAGGATGGATGATAGGATGATATGTGATGATGGTGATGGTGATAGGTTGGACAGGGGAATAATGACTTTGAGGACCAGATGTAAGCAGGAACGCTCCACTCACCAGATCAACGATTAGGTTTCAGTAAAATAAAATAAAAGCCAGCCCGGGGGTGGTGGAAAGGATTGGCGATGCTGCCGTATACAGTATACAGTAATATACCAGTAGACCAGCAGTTTGCCAGCTTGCCAGTTGTGAAAGCAGCCCGTAACTGTAATTATGTAGAAAGATGGTTCCCGGTCCAGGCGCCGGTCCCGGGCTCCAGTTTTCCAGGTCCTGGCACGAGACTGCGTGAGATTGGGGGAGAAGGAGAAAGGTAAGAGGTGAGAGGTAAGAGGAGGGGAGCCACTTGGGGCCAAGCGGTTGTTGATGTGTGTCGAGAGAGGGAGAAAGAGGGATTAGCTAGCTTCGAGACAACACCATATCCAAACCGGAAGGAGAAGAAGAAAAGAAGGAGGAGGGGTGGGATAAAAGACAGAGGGCCTCATAATGCTGGACGTGCACACATATTATTTGGGGATATATTATTTGTGCGAGCCAGCGGAGAGAGGGAAAGAGAAAGAGAGAGAGAGGCGCCGGNAAAGCCCTTTCCTGGGCTTGGGGCTGGCGGTGGGCAAGCTGTTTAAGGTTAAGGCCGTATCTCTCTCTCTCTCTCTTTCTCTCTTTCTCCGATGAGATACTGTAATATTGGAGAGGGTTCAGTCATAAGCCGTCGTCCTGGGATTAAATTATTAAGGGCAACGTCCTGATCCATCCAGGCTTTTTTGGGGCCAGCCCTTCTTTTTCTTCAAACAAGCACGGGACATCGAACCACGGCAGGTCCAGACGGGGGG
>NCSJ02000314.1:0-50647 GCA_002812745.2 Scytalidium lignicola
ATAAGAAATTATAATACTTAGTTAAATAGATAAGGTATTCAAAGAATAAGAATAAATAAAAACTTACTTTTAATCTTATAAGTTGTGAGGAGTTATTAAAAGGATATTATCAAACTCATCTTAGAATGGATTTCTAAGTAATGAAATCACAAGGTTAAAAAAGAAGAGGTTAATAATAGAAGAGGAAGTTATACTTAAGTTAATAGAATATAACTTTACAAGTTATAAAGAACTTTGTTTCTTTTACCTTTCTTTCTCTTTTATAACATTAAGCTTGTCTAAAGTCTTCAGACTATAATAAAACATTTCTTAAGTATACTTCTTCAAGAAGGACTGTTATTTCTTTAAACAAGTTAAGTAAGCCATTGTCTTTAGAAGAACTTTATTAGTTTTCTCTTCTTCTTCTATAAGATAATTATACTTATGCTTGTAAATGAGGAAAGAGGAGGAAGTAAACCTTTTACTATTACAGGATTACTTATAACAAGAGTACTTCTCAAGAGTACTTCTTATAATGACTAAAGTTAAAGTCCATCTTGTAAATAAAATCATTTTGCTTGTAAAATGAACAAGGTATTACTTTGAAACTGTATTCATCAATGTAATTACTCAAGGTTGTTTACTCTTAATATTTTCTTGATCTTGTCCTTTCTTCTGTGTTGTTTTTAGAATGTTATTATTTGAGTAACATATTAAAAAGAAAAGAAGAATTACTAAATAAAGAGAATGTTCAAAAATGATGTTTTAATGTTAAGATGACATTAAGCACAAAAGGGAATAATGTTATGAGTTTTGCTATAACATGCTAATTAATATAAGCTTAAGGCTTAGTATAAATACATTGTACAAGAGAACCTAACAATTAAACAGTTATATAAGGAGGACTTAAGACTTAGGAAGTCCAAGGTTTATTAGCTTAAGACTTAAAGACTTAAGGATCCAAAAGTCCAACTGTATTTCATTATCTATATAAACACATTGTAAGAACATGAGAGTAGACTCCTTGTGTTCAACCTAAATACATTACTAGATTTTACCCTTGACTTAGTCACCTGCTCAAGTGTCTCCTGTTTCTGCTGTCCCTGAACATCTACCTTATCCTTGCTATCCAGTGACCTGGATAGCGTAGTTTTGTAACATTGTTATAGTTCTTACCGTCACAGCCTGATAAATGCTAGAATAGCAGCTTATAAAGAGTCGGTGACCGACAAGGGGTTAGGTTACATAATTAACGCAAGTCTACAATAGACTGGCCGATCGGTCCAGACCGGACCAGACCGTGGGTTTTGTGGGGACCGTACAGACCACGGTCTGAAGCCAAAATTTTGAGACCAGACCATACAGTCTACGGTCTGAAGCTAAAATTTTAAGACTAGACCATGAGACTACGGTCTGGTCCAACAACAAATGTGAGGACCGAATATTAGTGTCAGACCGTACAGTCTGGTCTCCACGGTCTGGTCCAGTCAGACTGTACGGTCTGATGCTAATATTCCTTAATCAGGTAAAGCTTATTTCCAATTTAAGTTATATTACCGTTACAGTCTAGCATTACGGTCTCACAGTCCAGACTATACAGTCCATGGTCTAAGATCAAAATTTTRAGACCAGACYRTGAGACTACAGTCTGGTCYRACMACAARAGTGRRGACYGTTTCAYGGTTCGGTCTCAAAACCTTAAGACCGAACCATGTGGCTTACGGTCTCGTCCAGACGAGACTGTAAGCCACGGTCTCGCTTAAATTTTTGCGGACGAGACCATGTGGCTTACGGTCTCGTCCGGACGGGACCACAGTCCAATGCAACGGTCCGGCCAGTCTAATGAAGAATAACTAGCTTGAATTCTTAGAAACTAAGGTTTAAACTAGCTGATCAGTCCAGACTAGACTAGACTGTGGGTTTTGTAGGGACTGTGCTCAGACTGTAGACTGTACGAAAATTTTGAGACTGGACTGTGAGATTATAGTCTGGTCTGGCTTAAAAAATAAGGACTGTATATTAATGTCAGACTGTACTCAGACTGTGTTCAGACTATGTAGTCTAAAATGTTATAATATTTAGTATATTTTTGTCTTATTTAAGTAATATTAACGAATTACAATCTTGCTTCATTTAAATCAGACTGTAGTCTGGTCTGGCTCAAAAAATGAGGACTATTCTACAGTCTGGTCTAGACTGGACTGTAAGGTTACAATCTTGCTTAATTTTTTGCAGACAAGACTGTGTAGCTTATAGTCTTGTCCAGACTAGACCATGGTCTAATGCAATGGTCCGGCTAGTTTACTAAGGTTTACAAATATTGTCTTAACAAAAGAAGTAATATAAACCTTTAAGACTTATTTCAAGATGATTTCAAGGATTTTACTATTGATTACTTTAGAGTAATTCCTTAGAAAGAGTTACAAAGCTTATATAACTGCTTTTGTTGTGGTAGTGTACAGGTAATACATAATAACAAGAATATTATAATCATTTAAACTCTTATAAATGTATTATAAGAGGAAGAATAACATGTATAAGACAAAGAAGACCTTAAGGATACTTTTTATAACCTTTAAAAGGGACTTATCACTTTTATAATTATTATACTTCTTAAAATTATTTAACTTACAAACTCTTAAATTAGCTTTAAAGTTCTTAACTTAATATTTATAAGTTAGGAATTAAGTATTATTAAAACTCTTTAAAGTAAGTAATAATTTTACAAACTATAATAATATTATAACTTTAACTATAAGCTTAGCTTATTATTATCACTTTCAACTTAACTTGTATACATAAAATAAGTCTTTAATATTGTTAAAATGTATACAGAAGACTAGAAGTACAATAAAGTGATTAGTAGTTTTAAATACAAGTTGATAATCTTTAAGAGTTATTATGAACAAGTAAAATTGCCAGAAGAATTTTATATTAAAGCATTCTTTATTATGTTAACAAGGTTAGCAAAAGGCTATTTCATTATTAACAACCTTGTTAAATGTATATTCAAAAAGATATATACTTACTTATATAACTTTTATAAAGGACTTATATATTATCATCGAATTCACATTGAATAAGAAGGCATAATGTTAACATTAATCATAATTGTAAACCTTAGGAAAATAACATTTAAGAATATACAATTACTTATTAACAAGCTTTAAGAGTTCTAATATAGTTTTTAATCAACTTATAAGATAATTAATATTCTTTACAAGAAGTTGATTATTACTTGTTAAAGATCTTTAACATATAGATATATTATTTTAAACTTATTAAGAAACTTAAAGTAACTTATTAACAAACTCTATTTGTTTATTATATTATATAAAAAARGAAAAGAAATAAGAATATAATAATAAAACCTACTTTATAAATTATCATTACTATACTAATCATAATATAAGCTAATGATTTAATTCATAAGGCTTTAAGTATACTACTTTACACTCTTAAACACAAGGAAGATACTTTATATGTAAAAGGGAAGGATATTAATCTTAAAGACATTCTCAAGAAGACTAAGATGTAGAGAAAGTATATTTTAAAGTTAGAAATATAAGTAAATTTAGCCTTAACATTTACAATTCTGAATAACATTTTAATGAATAGTTTAAACAATATGTTATTGATTATAAAGAAAATGACTTTGAAGAAGATGAATTAAGCTTTACTTTCAAGACCTTATTTGCTTATAACAATGTAAAAACAAACCTTAAAGAACTTGACTAGCTTAAAATTATGTTTTTTACTATAATTATATTCTTTACTTTATGTAGAAGTTTCTTAGTAGAATTAATTATACTAATTATTATAAAATTAGTTAATAACACTTTATTATACTAATTAACCATTAAGATGTTAATAACTGAGAATTACCCTTAAGAACTTAACTTAAAAACCTTTATAACAATTATAACAGAAGTGTATAGTACAAAGAGCTTAACAAAGTATAATTTAAAACAATTTCATAGAATCTTGATTGATATAAAAGTTATAAAATACTTTATAACAAGTAGACTAAACTATAACACTGAATACTATAACCAAAAACATAATAACAGTATAATTCAGAATTAAGAGTATAACTTTAATAGGTTTTATACTAGTAAATATACTAATTAAGCAAATTGAATTCTATGTAGTTGAATTAACTATTCTCTTTTTGTTATGCTTAACAGATATAAACTAATTAAGTATACATTTCAACAACTTTACAAATTTACTTATTATTTTATGAGGAAGTATTCTGGTTATACGACAATTTAACTATAGCTTTTTACTTTAAGACATATCTTTATATACTTTTGTTTTTGATTTATTAAAGGAAAANCCCTTGTTTCTTAACTAACATAGAATTATAATGCTTATACTAACGTTTTAATTACTTGTTAATAATTAAATTATAATGTATATTAGACTGTATAAGTTATAATATTAATAARRCAAAATAAACAAGGAAAACTTTTATAATCATAGTATTACAAAACTACGCCATCCAGGTCACTGGATAGCCAAGGGTAAGGTAGATGTTCAGGGACAACGGAAACGTGTGACACACAAGCAGGCGACTAAGTCAAGTGTAGGATCTAGTGCTGTATTTAGGTTGAACACGAAGAGTCTACTTTCATGTTCCTACAACGTGCTTATATAGATAATGAAATACAGTTGGACCCCTGGACCCTCCAGGTCCCTAGGTCCCACACCGATGGACCCTGGACCCCCCCGGGTCCCAGGTCCTCATCACATAACTGTCTAATTGTTAGGTTCTCTTGTACAACATAACTGTACTGAGCCTCAGGCCTACACCAATTAGCATGTTACGGTAAAACCTGTAACATTATCCCCTTTCTCGCTTAGTGTCGTCCTAACACTAAAACGTTATCCTCGAACAATTTCTTTGTTCAGCAATTCTTCCTTCCTTTCCAACATACCACCCAAACGACAACGTTCTGAGAGCAGCACAGAAGAAAGGACAAGATCAAGAAAATATCAAGAGCGCACCCTTCTAGGTGACTACATTGATAAGTTCGGTTTCGAAGTAATACCCTGTTCGTTTTGTTCGAGAAATGGCTTGGTTTGTAAGATGGACCCCGATTCTAGTCATTGTAACAAGTGTTCTAGGTGTAAGCAAGGTTATGATGGTGAAAACCTCCCTTCTTCCTCTTAAGCTTCTTACTTGTGTAAGCATAAGCACCTTTCTCAGGAAAAGGAAAAGACGACTCGGCTGTTGGTTGAGAGTATTGCTCACTTGGCCTGGCTAGAAAAGTAGTAGTCCTTCCTTTAAAAGTATGCTCAGGAAATGTTCTGCCATAGTCTGAAATCCTTAGATGAGCTCAACATTATAGAAGAGAAAGAGAGGTAAGAGAAGCTGTCTGAAGAGTTATGTTCTGCTGACCCAGGCAAGGCTTCTTTCTTTGTTGCTGACCTTTTCTTCTCCAACCTTATAATTCCATCACTTGGAAATCTGTTCTGGAATGAGCTTGGTAATATGCCTTTAATAACTCTTCACAGCTTATGAGATTAAAAGTAGGTTCTCATCCATTCTTACTCTCTGGATATCCTATCCATTTAACTAAGTATTACAGTTTCTTATAATGTATCCTATGATTAATAATTTTCTCAACTTCATATTCCTTTTCTGGATCAACTTCTTCTAGCATTAGTGTTTAGGCATTCTTAAGTACTAGTTCAAGAAGTGAAATATGGAAAACAGGATATATCTTGACTGTTGTTAGTAATTTTAATTTATATGTTAAAGGTCTATAGACTTCTTTAATTTTGTATGGTCCTATCTTAACTTAGTTTAGTTTATCACTTAGTCTTGTTGTTTTGATGTTTTTCTTAAGAAGATAAACTTTATCTTCTTTTTTGTACGTTAATTCTATTAAGTGTTTGTAATCATAGTACTTCTTCATTCTTTCCTTCATGTATTGAAGTGAGTTCCTGATTTTTTTTTTGTATTTCTTTCATTTACTTTGTATGGATCTTTGCTAATTCACTTGTGGATTTCAATTCCAATCTAGTATAAAACCCTTTTAGTTCTTGTTTGTAATTCACATAGAATAGAATGATCTTGGTTGATTTGTATAGTGTATTATTGTATATCATCTTTGCTATTAGCAAATAATCAACTCAATTATCTTGATTATAGTTAACATAACATCTGAGGTATTCTTCTAACTACTTGTTCAAATGTTTTGTTTTTCCATTAGTTTGTGGATGTTATGCTATTGACAACTTCTTCTTTACTCTTATTCTTGTTGTTATTGTTTTCTAAAACTTAGATATGAATCTAGTATCTTTATCAGAGATTATCTGTTTAAGCAATCCTCATTAAGACATTATTCTTTATAAAAATATATTGGCTACTTCTTTTACTCCTTAGGTCTCCTTGAACAGTTCAAATGTTGTATAATTAGTATAATGTTCAATTACCATAAAGATAAAGTTATACTTGACCTTTGTTATGTGATCTGTGGAAATTAGTAGTTTTATAATAAAATCCTATCTGATTAGTTCTTATGGATTCTTGAGTATCTGTGTAAAGTGTAATTACCCTTAAGGCTTCCTTCTTAGATTCTTAGCCTTCTTATAAATCTTGTATTCAGTAATTATTTTCTTAATTACTAATTATAATTTTACAATAAAGTAATCCTTATTAATTTGATAATAACATCAGGTTATTCCTATGTGTTTATTATAAGGTAGGTTATGTTATTCTCTGACAAATTCTTCTGCTAATTTAGTTGGTATGTACAACTTCTTGTTCTTATACTAAATGTCTTCAATTTTCTCTTATTCTCTTCTGGTCATGTCTAGTAAAGCATTTTCTTCTTTCTCTTTTACAGTTACTTTGCTGATCTGATTAGCCTAATGCTTGTTTGTTATTGTTGTGATAGCTATAAGTTGTCCCTTGTTGTATACTAGGAATCTGCCTTTGTCTTCCTTCAATATAGATTTACTCTCTTCTTTCTCTTTGGCTGAGTACTTAGGTTTCCGGCTTAGAGCATCTACTCTTCTATTGTCTTCACCTTTAATGTGAGTAATCTTAAAATCATACTTAAATAGCTTCTCTGCTTATCATGTTTGCTTAACATTCAACTGCTTAGTAATTATAAAGTATTAGAGGTTATGGTGATCTGAAAGTATATTGACTGTTTCGTTAAATCTAACAATATATACTCTTCAATACTTTAGGGCTTCTATGATAGCTAGCATTTCCTTGTCTGATGTTTAATAATTTCTTTTAATAGTGTTTAACTTTCTTAACCAAAATGTTAATAGTACCTAGTAATGTTGTTTATTAATCTACTGTGATTGTGATAATATAACTCTTAATGTCACATCAAAGGCATTAGTTTTAATTCTTATTCCTTTCTCTAGATCAAAGATCCCCAAGAAACTTCCTTTTATAAAGGCATCTTTAATACTTTGGAATACTTCTTTCACAGTGTTATTCCATTCATAAGCTTGATCTTTCTTTATGAGTTCAGTCAATGACATGGAGATCTTAGAATAGTCCTTCACAAATCTCTGATAATAATTAGCCAACTTTAAGAAACTTTATAGTTGCTTAACAGTCTTAGGTGCTTCTTATTCTTTGATTAACTGAATTTTGTTGTCTAGGGTTTTTATTCTTTCTCCAGAAATACAGTATTCTAGGAATTGAACTTGTTCCTTATGAAATTTGCATTTCATGGGTTTGCAGTGTAATCCTACTTCTTATAACGCTTGTAAAACAAGCTTAACATGCTCCTTATATTCCTTAATACTCTTTGAGTATATGATTATATCATCAAGATATACTATCATGAATTTCTCTAGATATCTTTTTAATATCCGATCTATTATTCTTTGTTGTATGGCTGGAGTATTGGTTATACTAAACGTTATAACTAATAGCTTAAATAATCTGTATTTTGTTTGAATGGTAACTTTCCATTTGTTATCTCTTTTAATCCTAACTAGATTAAACATTGACTACAAGTCCAACTTGGTGAATATGACAACTCCTTTTAGCTTATCCATCATTGAATTTATCAATAGTAAGGGGTATCAATCCTTTTTAGTTCTACTATTCAAGTGTTTGTAATTATTATAAGGTTATCTTAACGGATTATCTTCTTTTTTTGTATAATGTAGTAGTGTTCTAGCTTTGCTGTGACCTTCTTTGTACAGACTTTTAAGCATTATTTTCTTGAGCAACCATTTCTTTGTTGCCTTATCCTTAACAAGAGTTGTTTGATAAATTAGTCTGTATGCTGGTCTGAACTCCTCTTTGAGCTTTATCTTATGATCCTATGGTTTGTGCTTAGGTAAGGCTGAATCATTAGGTTTTTTTGTGAATAACTTTAGCTATTYATAATATTCCTTAAGTATATRTTTCATGGTTTTGTCAACATGAACAACTCTTAAAGATACAGTTTCTTCTAAGAAGGTAATCATACTTGTTCTCTAATCAATTATTAGATTATACTTCCTTATTTATTTAATTCTTAATATGACTTGATATGTTCTTAATTTCATAATATCAAAAGATATCTTCTCTTAGTAGCTTCTGTTATACCTTATATCTAAATTCTGAGTTTGAACATTGACACACTTCTGAACCTTAGTACTGTTTGCTAATGATATCAGATAACTATTGTCCTTGACTCTTATGCTAAGTCTAAGTTGTTTTATAACTTGTTCACTGATGAAATTCCTTTCAGCTCCTGAATCAATCAAGGCTCTTATTAGCTTTCTGCATAATATTATATTAATGTATAATGAACTCTTACTATTTATCAAGTAAAGATTAACATTTCCAACATTATCAACTAACATGTCATTGTTAATCTCTAGATCTTCAATGTTTTCCTCCAATTCCTCAAAGAGTACTATTCATCTTTCAATAAGATTCCTCAGTCTAAGTCTATCTAAGCTTCTATTGTTCATGAATACTTATACATCTTGTACTTATTCTGCTATTTCATTCCTAAAACATTCTTTTATTTCAGTAATTAAAATATTATTTATTACAAGAATTCTTTCTATAGAATTCAAAGAATACATTATTACTTCTTAGTTGAATTATTCATCAATTCTCTATAATAGTTCATCTTCTCCTAATAACATAACAAGTAATTCCAAAGACAATGATTCTTCCTTTAATTCATTAACCATAAATAACACTTCTACATCCTAGTTAGCTAATTCAACAACAACTTCAACTAATTCCCTTTATTCTTATTAAGCATAATATTGTTCAGCTTCAGGCAGTTATTCTACTGATTTTCCTAAACCTTAGATTTCTTTGTACTAAGTTTCAACTTCTAATCAGTCTTACTAATAAGTTATTATTAAAAGTCCTTTATATTGTATGTTGTATCTTCTTTATACAATATAACTTAACCCTTCTTCAATTATCATCTAGGCTTCTTTAAACATCTGATCAAAGTCGTCTTGGATCTTAATTCTTTCCACTAATAAGAGGATTTTGCATGATCCTTTCTTTATAACAATACTCTACAAGTTAGTCTTATAGACTAAAGCAAGATCCTTAAGATTGAGTTCTTGTTCCTCAACAATTACTTCTTCTTATCACATAGTTCTATAAAGTTGACTTCTATCCAGGATTTCCTATCCTCTTAGTCCTCTCATGCCAATTATAAGATAATATTTCAAGACTAATAATTCTCTAAAAACAGGATATTACTCTATCAGTATAACCTTAAACTTTACTAACATGATCATCCAGATTCTACTGACTTCTAATATAGATTTCTATCTATTTAAGCTAATAATCTCCCCTTGATTTCGAAGGTATTCTTTACACCAAGTCCTTCTTATTAGTACAAAACCTGTTTTTAGGATTCTTACCATTACTATTTCATCTACATTAATTTCAACAATGATTTCTAGTATAATTACCAAATTCTATTGTTCCTCTTCTTCTTCCAAGAAGTTTCCTTCCTTATTTAAGCTTTTCTCTTCTGAAAATTCTGATAAGATATCCATAATTCTTAAGATTCTCATAACTCTGACTTTAACTATTACACTTAACTTATTGTCCTTCTTATAAGTATTTACCATATGTCCAAGAAGTCCACACTTAAAACATAACTTGTTTTTTCTTCTTTTGTTAAGTTCCTCAAAGAATATTCCAAAGGAATTCCCCTTTTTGCTTTTTCCTTCAAAGTACTTCCTTCCCTTTCCTTTAAAAGTCCTTCCTTTCTTCATGATGTCTAACTCCATAAGGTCTCCTCAATCCTTCTTTCTATTAGTCTTTCTCTGATTGAAATATAATCCACCCTTTTTGTCTAAGATCATCTTATATTGTTCATTTCTGATCTTGATAGCCAAGTTGATAAGAGCATCTAACTTATTAACCACCGGTCATTAGTATAATTCCTCTTTGATTAAGTCTTTTAGACTAATCTTAAACTGATACATATATACTTCTTCTCCTTAATTAACTAATACTGCATATTGTTAATAAAGCATTGTATATTCACTAAAGCTCTTAGTTTGTCTAAGGTAAGCTAATCATCTTTTAGCATTCCTTTTTTTCGTCAACATCCTTATATAAGCATTTAAGTTCTCCTGTATAACTTTCCCAACTCCTAAGGATATTTCTTACTCCTTGGTTCATTATTCCTCCGTTTATAACAAACCATTCATCCTTAAAGGGTTAAAACCAAGTTTCAACTACTCCTCTCAAATATATAAATACTTACAAAACTTTATGCATATCTCCAAGCAATAGATGATTGTTCAGCATTAAATAAGTTCCTATCTAAGCAAGATATACTTTCAACTTCTTTTTGTCCTCATAGAACAGATTTGGTCTAATGATTTTGACTTCTCTAAATGTTATTATTAGAACTTATTCAATGTTGTCCTCTGGTTCAGAGTCTAGATCAAGGTCTAAGCTTAAAACNTTTTGATTCTGGCTTTAGGTTAGATTTAAGTAATGAAGGTATTAACTTCTTCCTCAAAGCTTTTGACAATTCTCCAACAGTTAATCCTTCTGTTAACCTAATAAATTACTTTGATAGCATAATAACTTCCTCTAACATTCCTTTCTAGATGTTAATTTCCTTGATAGTTTAGTTCTTACCTTAATCTTCTTCAGAATTATCTTCTGAACTTTCCTCAGATACTTCCTCAAATCCCTCTTCAAATTCTTCTTCAAAACCTTCTTCAGAACCTTCTTTAAGTTGTTGTTTGTTGTTGTTATCTATTAATGTATTTGTTTCCAAATCCTGATTCATCAAGATAAGTAATGTTCAAAATGTTATAAAACTAAGTTATCTAAGTCATTGGATAGCCAAGGGTAAAGTAGATGTTCAAGGATAACAAAAACGTATAATACACAAGCAAACAACTAAGTCTAAGGTAAAGTTTAGTAATGTATTTAGGTTGAACACAAGGAGTTTACTCTTATGTTCTTACAATATGCTTATATAGATAATGAAATATCACTAGACCCTTAGACCTCTAAGTCCCCAAGTCTTAAACCAATGAACCTTAAACCTCCTAAGTCCTAAGTCCTTATCATATGACTGTCTAATTGTTAAGTTCTCTTGTACAACATATCTGTACTAAGCCTTAGGCTTACACCAATTAACATGTTGCAGTAAAACCCATAACATAAAAGAATAATATACATTATTACAGAATAAACATTTTAAAGTTAAACGAATTTATTATAAAATCTAAAGAGATTATTATTTATACTAAATAAGATAAACAGTAAAGGAAGTTATTAAGGAATATAATATTTACAGAAGAGTAAAGAACTTAAAATAAAAACCTTATAAAATACTTTAACTTACTAAAATACTAATCTAACTATAATAAACTATAATATAAGACTTTGTTATTAAACTACTAAAGTCAAGAGACTTAATAACAGAAAAGAATTATAATAGTATTTTAATAATAATAAACTTGTTTACAAAATACATAATCTTTATACTATAAGACAAAATATAAAGTATAGAAAAAAGTTATAAAAATGTTTTTTTCAACATATAATAATACCATTTAAGATGTTAAAAAGCATTATATCTGATTAAGATATATACTTTACCTTGAAGTTTTAAGAAACTTTAACTAAACATATAAATGTTAATAAGAAGATGTTAATAACATTTTACTTACAAATTAATAGTTAAACAAAAAGATTAAACTAGACATTAAAAGTGTATTTATAATATTATGTAGACTATAAGCAAGACAATTAGCATAAACTATTACTATTAGCATAATTAGCTTATAACAGCTTAAAGCATGAAATAATAAGATTTATACCATTTTATACAAATTATAAAAAGGAACTTAATAAGTTTTAAATAAGTATTAAATTATAATTGTCATCTGATTCAGCTAATAAGTTAATAGAGAAACTACATGAAATATATACTAAATTAACAAATATAATACAATTTACAAAAGAAAAGATAAAGGCATATTATAATAAGAAATATAGTATAGAATCTATATATAAAAAGAAGGATAAAGTTTACTTTTAACAAAAAAACCTATAAATAAAAAGATTAAACAATATACTTGACTTTGTAAAGTTAAGACCATTTAAGGTTGAAGAAATTTATAGATTAATAACAATCAAATTAAAATTACCAAAAGTTATAAAGATATATCTTGTATTTTATATAATACTATTAGAACTAGTATTTAAGAATATGCTGTTAATACTAAGTATAAAGGTTAAATCATAAATTAATAAGGAATGAGTAATCAAGAAAATCTTAAATTACAAATACTAATATAAGAAGATTTAATATTTGATTAAATAAGAAGGATTTCTAGAATTAGACAATTTATAAGAACTTACTAAACATTTGAAGAATGTTAAAGAGATAATAAAGAATTATTATTAAACTCTAACTAAAAAGGATCCTCAAGAAGGAGAATTAATTAAGTTAATAAAACAAATAAAAGATTAATAATATTAATACTTAATATAAAGAGGTTAACCAAAGAACATTATTTACTTTTATCAAGAGGATATAATAAGTCCTTAGTAAAGACTAAGGAATTTAACTTTTCCTTTTCTAACCTTTTCTTTTCCTTAATTTCTTCTAATTCTTCTATAATAAAAATGCTTTTAAAAATCATAAGCTAAGTATTATTTTTCATATAACAACAAAGTTTTCGAAGTCTTAAAACTTTGATAAAAGCTTTTTCTTCTTCTTGTTCTAAGTACTACTCTTCCTTAAGGTAATGATCTATTTCCTTAAAGGACAGCTTAAGAAATTCATAATAACTATTATAACAAGTGCATTTAGAGTATTTTAAGGAATTAAAAGAGTAACAATAGGATTTTTTTATTCTTTTCACAATAGTAATAAAGGAAGGACATTTTAAAACTTATTGTTTTTATCTTTTCTACTTTACAAAAGCAAGTTTAATATTTATGTAACATAATGGATAAAAAGTATAGTTGAAGAACAATGAAGATTATTTGATGTTATTAATTAAGTGTTAAGACAATACTAGGATAAGAAGAGGATAATGTTATAATTCTTATTGTTATAACCTGATAAGTATTAAAGAGCAACTTATGAAATGTTCATGGCTAGCAAAATGCTAAGTTACATAATAAGCCTTAGTATATAAGGGTAGATAAGGATGTATAACTATACAAGTTTATACTAGTCTATACAACTAAGTACTTATTTGTCTATATAAGAACATATTCCTTAAGCTTTAGTTAAGAACTTTATGTTTAACTTAAGTTATAACTTTACTATATATATACTTGTTTATTATAATTATAAACACCTTACTTTTATATAAACCTAGTAAGAGTGACTAAACTTACTTTATGTGACTATGCTGTAAAACGTCTTGTAACAATATACTCTAGTTTCTGACTAAGAGTATCTACTTGTTTATTATTAATTCCTTTAATATAGAATTCTTTTAATAATTCTACTTGTTCATAATAACTTTTAAAGATTATCAACTTATATTTAAAGCTACTAGTTATTCTATTGTACTTCTAATCTTCTATGTACATTTTAACAATATTAAAGACTTGTTTTATATACACAAGTCAAGTTGAAGGTAATAATAATAAGCTAAGCTTGTGGTTAAGGCTATAATTTTGTTATAGTCTGTAAAACTGTTGTTTACTCTAAGAGGTTATAAAAGTACTTGATTCTTAACTTGTGAATATAGAATTAAGAACTTTAAAGCTAATTTGAAGGTTTGTAAGTTGAATGGTTTTAAGGAGTATAATGATTATAAAGGTGATAAGTCCTTTTTAAAAGTTATAAAAGGCATCTCTAAGGTCCTCCTCCTCTTATACATGTTATTCTTCCTCTTGTAATACATTTACAAGAGTTTAAGTAATTGTAATATTCTTGTTATTATACATCATTTGTACATTATTACAATGAAGGTAATTGTATAAGTCTTGTAATTCTTTCTAATGAATTATTCTGAAGTAGTTAATAGTAAAGTCCTTGAAATTGTCTTAAAACAAGTCTTAAAGGTTTATATTACTTCTTTTGTTAAGATAATATTTATAAACTTTAATTTCTAAGAATTCAAGTTGATTGTTCTTTATAAGTCTAGTCATTATTTCCCATTTCTATTTCTTGATTTATACCTTCTAATTTACCCTTACAATGCTCTTTGTTATTCTTACAACAGTTTCCAGTCTGTTTTCCCTTGTATTCTTTGTTATGTTTCTTATTTCCATTATGTTTCTTGTTGTTCTTGAGTTGTATATATATAGTCTATTAGTACTAACACAAGATGCTTAATTAACTGTAAAACAAAGCTGGTTACACATGAGTATAAAGAGTATTTACTTACAAGTAATAAACTCTATGGTTATAAAAGCTTAGACAAAAGTTTTTCAAGGGTATAATAACTTCTTAGTCTTCTTGAACATAAAGTTCTATAAGCTCTCAAAGTTCTCTTGTATACCTGTAAAGGCTTGTAGTTTTATAATGAAAGTGAAAGTAAAGTGAAAGATTATGGTTTTAATAACTTGATATATTATTTCTAGTCTAAAATAAAAGATGTNAAAAAAAGTAATGGTTTTTGAATNAAAAATTGATAAAAATGAAAGGTAAAAGAATGGTTTTTCAAATAGAATTAGTCAATTGTTTAATTATATAACTTTATAAGTAGATTACCTAATGTCCAACTGAATATGTTGATTTTGGCAAAAACAAGTTCAACAATAACAATTATGAAAAGGGACTGCTGAACATCTTACTGATCAAGCTGTAATTGTTAAATAACTGTTTCCTCCTTTGACTAAGGTAAATTACAACTTTATAAAAGGATTACTGAATATCCTATTGAACAAGTTATAATCTCTTGAGATTCAACTTTAAAAGGGACTACTGAATGTCCTACCAATTAAACGATAATCTCCTGATCTGTATGTACAAACTGATTAATGTCAGTTTACCTGTAATACAAAGTACAGTACACAATTATACATAATATACTCGTTACACTATTCCATGGTTGTTCTATGATTAGGGGTAAGAGAGCGAAGCTGTAGGAGCTTTGCTTGTTCCTACTACCTAATCAGGACTAGCTTATAAGGGCACATGAATATCATGTGTACGTAACCACTATTCTACTAACATTAACCTTTATTTTATAAAAACAAATAATAGTTTTACTTTGATTATAAATATAAATACTATTACTCTTAAAATTACTTATTCAAATAATTTATTCTTCCTCTTAACATTTACTAATATACAGTATATACTTACATTTCCAGNTTAATATTTTCAGAGTTTTAAAACTCTTTGTACAAAATAGTAATACTTGTATTATTTTATCTAGTATATTTGATAAAAACAACATCAAATACAATATTATTATCATTTCCTCTGCTAATATTTATTTAAGATTAGTATTTATTCTAACAACACTTATTTTAACTTTTTCTACTTATTAAATAATTTTTAGTCTAGATATTATTTATTAACGTTTAATACATATAAGTTTTAAAGTTGTCAAAAACATTATTAAAGCTATTTTTAGAATTAATATAAAGTTAGTAAAAAAAAGCTTTTAACAAAGACTTTTTCCTTTACACAGTTTATAAGTGTAATTATTCTAAGAAAAGCATTTCTTAAGAAAATGATCTATTAAAGTTAGTAAAGTCTTGAATATTAATATATGTACAATTATACTTGTTAACTATAATAAGCATTATTATACTATTATTATAATAAATGATTACTTTAACATTACTTAAAGTTATACTTATAAAGAAAAAGAAAAAAATATATAATATTATAATTATATATTATACTCTTTTTAAGAATTAGTACATAACCTCGTTGTTGATATTAACATTAAAACACATATAAATTTTAATATTATCTTTATACCAGACTTTTTATTCAGAAGTATCTTTTTTAAAAGGTAAAACAGTATCATTAATGTAATCTTCAAGACCTTTAGAATAGAGTAATACTATAAGACAAGAGCTCCAAAGGTTGTAATTCTCTAAACCCTTAAGTCTTTAGTCCTTTAAAAGAACTATAATACCAGAATTGTCAGCCATGATAACTAGACGTGTAAATATAAGTAAACAGAGACAAAAAGGTGCTAATCAATACAATCGACACAAAGGAAGAAGAGTTAGCCTAATTACATTGTTACCAAAGTGCATAACCTGTTAAATTAGGGCACATAAAAGCAAGTATGCAATATAAGGTAACTTTGTGTATTGTAATGTTGTAATAACTACATATGTACACAAGTNAAAAAGAGCTAACTAGTAGACTACCGAAAAGGGAAGTCATGTGTAATAAACAAGATAGTGCTTAAGGCGACAACCAAAATATCACAACAGAATATAAAGNAAAAATCTTCTATTTCTTAATAACAAAACTCAATTCTTTTGTAACATATCAACATATTAATAACTATGGCACTAAAGGACTTGGCTAATAGTTGCGGCTAATTCCTTTTATGCTTATTACCCTTTGGCCTGGCTGTTAGCCTTAACTATATTAATGAAGAGAAGGTAATTTTAAAACAGCAAAGGGGTTGTTACACTATCAAGTAGTGAAGTCACGAGATGGCTCGAACACCAATGAAATAGCGCAACGCCCAAAAATACAAGACGTTGAAGACGTGAAAAAAGAAATTTTCTGAGGAATATTTTGGGTATTATACATATTTCTCTAATACCCTAATTGATATAGCAATATTAACCTAGGAGGCAAGATACAGCACATCCTTCTTGCTATTGAGACCTTAAGCCGCCTCAACATGCGAGACATCCATTGACTTCATCTCGTTCTGCATATCATACTTTTCATGGTGGTCTTTGATAGTATGAGTTGCAAAGTCTATTTCGATCTCTCTTTGGTAGATTGCAACCTCATCAGCATCTCCAAAGATAGTTGCAATCTCTTCAAGTGGGAGACCCTTGGTATCGTGGAACTAGATCCACATCACGATAGCGCCTAAGCATCCTAGGATAATAAAGGCAAGGTAGAACTTCCAGCCGACATTTGCAAATGCAGTAGGTGCACTTTGGAGCCATACAATATTCATCAAACAGATTGTTGCAACCCTTAAGCACATGCCCTTCGCTCGAAGGTGGTTAGGAAATATTTCTCCTAGATACGCGAATTGTGCACCATCTAAGCAAAAACCATAAAAGATCTCGAATATGAAGAGCATGGCGACTGCAGCCTGGAGTGCAGAGGAGTTGTTCGATGAGACAAAGTTGGCTACAAGTGCAGCCTCGACAATCAAGCTACTCATGCAACCCAGGACACCGAAGGAGATGAATTTGTTACGAGGGAAAAGATCAATGACAAACATTGCCATCACGTTAACACCAAGAGCGAACGTCTGAAAAGCAGCGGGGTACAGAAGCTGCTTCACCTTGCTAAATCCGAGCTGCTCGTAGATGGTAGGGCCGTAGTTATTGATGACCAAAAATACCACTACACTGGATGATTCCAGTTGTTCCAATAGCTAGGAATGCCCGCTTGCGATATGAAGGCTTTTTGATAATATGAATCCACGAGTTACCCAGAGTCCGGTCAATGGCAACCTGCTTTCTGATCTGGTAGAGCTCTGCTTTGGTGAGGTCGTCATTTGGATCACTAGGATGATGATTGAGTTTGAGGAGGACTCCCTCTGCTTCCTTGTCTCGGCCTTGCATCACCAGCCATCTCGGGCTTTCCGGGAGGAAGATGAGGCCAACCAAGAGACATAGAGGCCAGAAACACTGGAGAGCAATTGTCGGTCTCCACGTGTTGGACCCACCATTCTTCCAGAAATAAAATCCAAAGCCCATCCAGGTTTGAACACAATACCCAACAACAAACATGACGGCGTGCACATCTACAAGGGCACCACGCATATTCACAGGGGCGATTTCGTTAATCAGAATAGGCACAGCGGCTAGGATCATAAATGCTCCAGCACCAGCGAAGAAACGAAAGACTATGAACATCCCAACATTGACGCTACCACACATGATGGCACCAGAGATAATGGGGAGAATGGCGGACCATACCAACTGTCAGACAAGGATAGTAATGCCTAGCCAAGATTGGAGTCAACACCTACCACAGTGCAACCCCATTTCCGACCATACCTGTCAGCGACTGTAGGAAGTAACAAGGTACCGATCACACCACCGGTCTGAA
Source organism: Scytalidium lignicola (assembly GCA_002812745.2). Lineage (NCBI taxonomy): Eukaryota > Fungi > Ascomycota > Leotiomycetes > Scytalidium > Scytalidium lignicola. Next base: position 18,657 of record NCSJ02000314.1, read on the forward strand.
AAAGGCCGTTCATTGTTGAGATCAAATCGGTACCATCTGAGCGAGTATCTAAGTGAAGGTACTCGATGAAAGATGGTTGCCCTGCTTCCATTAGTATGAATATTATGATCTATTGAAGGATTTATTGATACCCAAAGTTGTACTAATGACTGAAGCCGTATATCCATAAGTTATGGACCCAAAACCTAGGACAACAAGAACGGCAACACTGTACACGTTAACAGTCTGTCGTTTAAAGACACTCTTCGCGTCCTGATAAGGCATGTTGAATGGCGTTTGAGAATAATGTCAAAAGTCCGCCAATCAATGCAGCAAAGCCGTCAATAGGGGGAAAGACGAGGACATTGGCAGCTGGCATACAAGAAAGTCAGGGGACAGGCGCATATTAATAAGCAGGGATTTATTCATTACACAAAGCATTTCTGCTTTCACCCGGCCCGGCACTTATATTTGCTTGTTGTATTGTCATGAAGGTATTTACAACCCTTAAGACTTGGAAAGCAACTATTAACTTCATTACCTTGCTATCAAAACAAAGAGACTTAAGCTGTCAATATCCGGCCCGGTATGTTATATCTTGATCTGGGGTCCCCGCAATGCGGTGGGAGAGGCGAGTGGAGGGACAAACTGAGAAACCTAGCTCATCTGGTGCTCGGGCCGGGCTCAGAATAGCCTCATAAGTCTTGTAAACTTACGGTTATATGTGAAACCTGTGGCCAATCCCTATACTAGTGGACAGATATTTCCGCACAAGGCTACCTAGTCTTAGAGTTATTACAATTCCCTGTATTGTCCGAAGTTTATCAAATCCTATCCCTCCCTTAACCGTAAGGCAACATGGGTCCTCCAAAATATCAAAGAGGATGCTCGACGGGTGTTTGACGTTATCAAGAATGGTGGACTGGCAGTCGTTCCCATTACCGTGGGATATACAATGATGGGTTGCAGCGCCGAGGCCCTAGAAAGGATGTTCATTGCCAAGCGCCGTGGAGCCCAAAAACGCCATGCCATGGGAGGCAGTTACGATCTTCACAAGGAGATACATATAATGTCACCATTGCATGCTGAGATTGTACGCAGCCTGGTTGTAGACTTCGATCTCCCTCTAGGAATCATAGCCAAGTACAAGCCTGATCACCCAGTCGTCAAGGGTATTGATCCAGCGACATTAGAAGCGACCACTGCAAACAACACCTTGTTCATGTTGATTAATGCAGGCGCTCTTCAAGATGAGATCACAAAGTTAACTATGGCAGCCGGTCTGCCGATCTTGGGAAGCTCGGCCAATCTAAGCGGGACAGGTAAATTATTTTGTCTTTGTTTTATTCTTCAGTCAGGGGTAAGAAATGTGCTGACTAGTTTGGCAGGTGCCAAATTTCAATTCGAGGATGTGAATCGTGAGATCTTGGACGTGGCGGATATTACACTGGATTATGGATTGATCAAATTCGTACACTCTCCCAGGACTAGTTCGGCTATGTTAGATTTTAGCGGGCCAAACGTCGAGGTTGTGCGCATTGGTGTTGGCTACGAGATTATTCGAGATCATATTAAGCGCTTTTGGAATATCGATCTTCCTGCGGATCCGGGAAAGGAGAAGTGCCCATCAGGACATCTCAAGCTCCCTCCACCACCCTTAAAGAAGCTAGAGCGATTGATGGCGCAGTTGTAGGAGACATATTCAATCATCGGACTTGCGACGGCCAAGCCTTTGGTGGAATAACCTAACCACGAGCTCCTGGATAAACTTCATATATGGCCATTGATTGTTGCACAACGAGCATAGCACATAGCTAGCCAAGTTTGCTGCGGCATGTCTTACATTTCATTCATATGATATTTTCCAGCTATGCTTAGACTTTTAGATAGAGAGATAATGAATCCAATACACTTGTTCATCACCAAACCCGGTCAAACCTTTACAAAAACGGAGGGGTTACAGCTCAACGGGGGTAGAACGCGTAAGTTGATCGGGGTAGAAGTAATTAACCCGAAAAAGATTTGCTTACGCTAAGCATATGTTGTGATTACTGTACAGTATAGTTATCAACAATTAATGCTTGTTAACTTAACGAGTAAGGTCTTGTACACGTGATCCCGGCAACTTTCCCACTCCGGTAAATTTCCCACTTTTGGATTTAACAACACCACACTTCCAAATATTATAACTCAACAACCAAAGCTTAATTTGAATTGAAATTGATAAATTTGCTATATTAAAGCATGTAGATTACAATGCATGCCTTAAATATTAGATATTATGTAATTGTGTAGCATAATTGCCCCTCTAATAAAAATTGCCTCCGTACCTTATCTATTCAAATTACACCATAATACTCACTTAAGAAGCCTTTGGTGTAGCTCTCTTGCGTGTAACAGCCTTCTTAGCCTTCCTTTGAGTGGCCAGGAGCTGCCTTTCCAAGGCTTTCTGCATTTGCTCTTCCTTCCTGGCTTGTTTTTTGAGTAAAGCTTCCTTGGCCTTTTGCTCTTTGACTAGTTGTCATTCCAGTTGCTTTTTAACCTTCTTTGCTTCTAATTACTCGTGTTTATTCTTTACAACTAGCCTTTTTGCTATTGTAGCTTTCTTCTTTGCCTTTTCCTGTGCTTATGTTTGGGCTAATAAGGCTTTAGCTTTCAAGACTTCCTCTGTACTGAACTATTAAGCTTTATCTACTTGTTCCTTACAAAGGTTAAGACGTTGAAAGTGTGCATTCTTCTTCTTTTGTATCTTCAGAGCTCTGACTAAGCCTCTATTTGAGTGTCAGGTAATATTAAGCTTTGCTGAAAGCTTATAATTAGCATTCATAATATATTGTAGCTTAGTAGAGGAAGGACTTTGTATATAAGACTTTTATATATGCTTAATACCTTTATAGGTTATAAGAGTCTTTAAGATTATTTAGCTTGTTATAAGAGGTGTATTTGGCTTTAGAAACACCTTTTCAAGAATAGTAAAAGGCTTAATTAGTTATATGCTAATCTTTTCAAATGCTAAAGTAATATTCTTTATTATAAAACTTTATAGTCAAGAAGGCCAAAACATACTCTAAAATAGAGTCTTTAACATGGAAACCCTTCTAATTCCATCTTGTATTAACTTGTTCTGTTCCTTTGAATAAGCTAAAGATAATAGGAGAAATAACCTAACATTTAAAGGTTGTAAATGATAAGTAGTATAAGGTAAAAGAACTATTATAATTATTTTATAACTGTGTGCAAAATCAATAAACCTTATATTAACATGATTAGAATGCTCATTAATAATAAGTAAACAATATCTCTTATTAACTTGAGCTTTAGTTTGAAGCTTAAATACTTGCTTTAACCATTAATAGCCTAAAGTATTATAACTTTACCAATTTATAAAAGAGGTGAAAAATGCTTTATCACCAAGTTTTAAGTCTTATACCTAATTAGTTCAAAGGTCTTCTGATTCCCCTTGATATATAAAGCTTAGTAAAAGAGTTTTTCTGGTTGTTAAGATATATATTAGTATTGTAAGGAATTCTCTACTCTCATCTTGTGCATTGTGAACTTTACCGGCTTTAAGAGCTTTGACAGATATAATTCTTTTAGAAGATTTTATAAAGCTTAATAAAAACCCCTTCTTATTGATATTGTATATGTTTTTAGGCTTAATACAATGTTTTTCAATGCTGGAGGATAACTATATAAGCTTTGGTTAATAATTGACTATTAAGACTTATAATAACTTATAACATATAAAATAATACTTAACTAGTTGATAAAAATGCTCAAATATAAGCTTATATTCGGATTTGACTTTATGATAATCTATATTCCTCAAATAAATATTACTAATCTCTTCCTTGTGACATTTTACAAATTGCCCTACCTAGTTCTTCCTTACAAGCCCTTGTATGATCTTCTCTGCCATATTATGAACAATCTGACTGGTTAGTGGTATTCCTCGGTTTGTGAGATAGTTGATATGCTTGATTAAAACACTCTCTTGAGCGTTATTAAGACGTTGCTTATGTGTAGACATAGCAGTCTTCATAGAGGTGTGTTGACCTTTATATTGCTTTGCAAGAGTTGTGCGCTCAAGGCCATATATTTTAGCTGTAGCACTAAAATTAGGCTTCTTTTGCGATTTCAAATCTGCAATTGCTTCTTGAATTGAAGCTTCGTTGACCTTCATATTGGTGGTTGAAGTGTGGTGGTCAGGGGCAAAAAAGTGGGAAATTTGCCGGGGTGGGAAAGTTGCCGGGATCACGTGTAACTTATAAAGCTTATAACCTGTAACTTATAGCCTGTAAAGCCTATAGTTTATAGCTTGCAAAGCTTGTAGCTTATAACTTGTTCATCATATGTTAAGCATATGTTAGCTATATATATTATATTAATTATATCGTGATTTAAATATCAAAATCAATATTAATTACACATATACTTAGCATATGCTCAATTATCGGATTAATTCTCTGCCCCTATTGAACTTGACCAAAAGTTGCTCTGTACCTCCGAGGTTTACCCGAACGGCACGCGTTCTACCAGCGTTGAACTGTAGCCCGCAAAAACAGGGACACATAAACTTGGGTAAATTGCAGCCTCAATATTAAGACAAGAAGCGGAGATAATTTTGTTTACTTCAAGCTCTTGAGAACTGTATAACTATTTAGTACTAGCATTTCAGCTTAAATGATCATCAAGTCACTCATCCTAAAAATATAACATAAAAAAATGGTTATATATGTTCCAGCCGATACACCAACTCCGCCGGTTGGCCAACTGTCTAGGCGATACACCAATTTGACAGTTGGTGTATCGTCTAGCCCATACACCAACTGAATCAACTTTACCCCATAGTAGCAGTGTAGCTTTATGTGTAACAAGTTTCTCTTATTTTGCAACCTTCAATTGAATTGTTCTTTATCCAATATAATATCAATTGAATTGATTAACCCTTTTCCTAATGATATACACTTTGCCTTTCAAGAATATATATATAACAAAAGTTATATTAACAAAGAACAGATTAATCCAAAGTACTAACAAAGAATGTATGTGTTTTTGGACAATCCAAGCCTCAAATCAGAGGATCGAACAGATACCAACTTAAAACACAAAGCACTTACTTAATTTAAGCTCAAGGACTGTTAACTATATTGATTACTTGATTTACACCATTCAGAATTAAGATATGCTGTTTAAGATAATGAAGTATTTGATATTATTGTTCAAGAGTATATCAAACTTCTTCATGCAAGATAAGATAAAGTATAATTAGTAATTGATCAAAATTATTATGGAATTAAACATGATAATGTTGAATAAGTACTTAAAAGATGCAAAAACTGTTCTTTGAATAGGTTATTAACTATTAAAGTTCCTCTTGAACTTATTATTACTAAAAGAGCTTGAAAACACATTTAAGTGAACTTGATTAACATAAAGCATAAACTGTTTAACTAGTATAAATGGATATTACATATTAAGGATTATTTTACTAAATATTCACAATTATATCTACTTAAAAGTAAAGAATCAATTCTAATTGTATAAGCATTTACTTAATTTATTATAACATTTTTACTTCTTAAAATTATACAATATAACAATAACAAGGAGTTCAAAGGTGCTTTTCTTATTATATTATGTAAATATAATATTCAAATAATCAATGAAAAGCCTTAAACACCTTAAACTCAAGGCCTTGTTGAGTAAGCAAATGAAGTGGTTAAAACCAAAATCAAAGATTAAAAAGTAAATAATAATTCATCTGAATAGACTAATGGTTTGGTAAAGGTTACTCTTGTAATTAATACTCAAAAACACTTAACAATTAATTGTATACTTGTTGAATTGTTATTCAGAGATTATAACACTTATATTAACTAGTTGAATAATCAAAAACACAAAGATCTTATAATTGAAGTACTTTAAGAAGATCTTAATAAAGCTTTAATTTTTAAGAGTAATTTAAAATCTAACCTACTAATTAATCTACAATTACTAACTTTAGGTTATTCAAGAGTTGATATTGATATTCAATCACAGTTATATTCTCAAGTTACTATGCAAATTAGCTCTGAAAGTAGCTCAGAGATTAATGTACGAATCACTTCATTAATCAAGAACTCTCTTGAACGGTAACATGATACTGAAACTACTATTATAACTATAGTTATTACAACTACAATTATTACAATTACAGTTATTACAATTACAACAACTACAGTTACAACAACTACAACTACAATGATTACAACTACAACGACTACAGTTATAACGATTACAATTACAATTATTACAACTACAGTTACTATAGCAATTCAATCAACAGATCCAGTAATCCAAAAAGCTTAGCAATCAACACAAAATGCAAGGATTAGGATGGTCGAAAAGTACTTNAAAAAAGCATGATATTCAACACTTTGAGATTGGAGATATTATATCAGTTAAGATTTTAAGGGAAGATAGAATAGTTACTGATAATCGACGATTATATGCTCAAATATTAGATAAGCCATACCCTCATAGATATCGAATTATTACTTAATCAAGAATCATTAATCGTTTGATGTCAACTAAAGATTTAAATGTAGTTGACCAAAGCCTTTGGCCAGATATTAACATTCCAGAAACCACCAAACAAGTCACATTGACTTTGGCAGCTAAGGAGGCATCTACAAGTCAGTGAATTAGTATATCATGTTAGTGTAAAGGTCAGTGTAGTACTAAAAGATGTCATTGTTTCAAGGAAGGAAAGGATTGTACAGTACATTACCATAAAGATGAGCATAACTGTAGAAGGTTGTCAAGGCTAGCTATTCGCACTGAACAAGCCTTAATTGAACTACCTGAAAGCTCCAATAACAATAGGAGAAAGCGAGCAAGGGCAAATACTAAGGGTAATGGACATGGTTTCAGGATATGAGTGATAGGCCCACCAACGGTGACATCGTCTTTCCCCACACTGAATATTCCTAGTCGCCGGATCTGATAACCAATCCTCTTCCATGCTGATTGTCTGTAGGCGCCGTTTTTATGCCTTGTACACCGGACCGAAAAGGTCGGAAGGCGGGGGCGGGCAAGGACGGCAGTTCATTCAATCCAGAACCAGCAATTATTCAGCTTTGAAGTGGTTTAGATATCAGCTTACAACTCTCTCAAAGACCCGGATGGCCATTTCCCGGTAATATATTTAACATATCTACTTTGTAGCGTAGTAACGTCGTGCCACAGTCACTACTAAGAATTCTGTGAGGTTACACGAACAATTCAGCTCTAAAAACTCCCTTCACTTTATTATCAAACTTGATCCGCATACTCTACAATGGATTCCCTACCACCCCTTGGTCGGGGGACTGCAGAAGTCCTTGTCCCAACCTATAAGATATATGGCGAGTTGCTTCAGCAACCGTCCAATTCCTCAGCCATCCTCGGAAAAGAATATCAAACATATTCATATGGTTCTCATGAGCGTCAGAAATTGGATCTCTACATCCCTTCATCCTCAGTTCCTATGCCAGCTGCCGGAATTTCTCGCCCCATCTTTGTGTTCTTTTATGGTGGTGGACTAGTAACAGGCGACCGAATCCTCTCTAATTTCCCAGGAGGGCTAGTTTACCGCAACATTGGGTATTTTTTCTCAGAAGTACTTGGGTTCGAGACTATCATTGCTGACTACCGACTCTTGGGCAAGGGAGGAAAGGCACCAAGTGGTCGTGAGGACGTCGATGGAGTGGTCCAATGGATCAAAGAGAGATATGGGCTCCCGGATAAACCTCGAGATTTATTTATCATGGCTACTTCCGCAGGAGGTTACTTATTGGCCACCTGGCCGTTCAACAGTGATTTACATCAAAAGAATACAGCCATATTCGATGGTAAAAGCAGAGTCCACCTACGCGGTATTATCTTTCTAGGAACCCCATTTGATTTGAACGTTGCAGCAAAGATATCGGAAGAGTATTACGGTAGTGTGGAACAAGCCAGGGCCGATCAACCCCTCGTAAGAATTTCAAAGATTCAAGAGGGGCTGAATCCAGAAGATTTGAGCAAATGGCCTCGAATCTTAGTCCTTGTGAGTGAGCTAGATTCCGAAGATTTTATAGTTGAAGCAGGAAAGAGGCTTGTCAATGAGTGGGGAAGATCTGGGGCAAAGATAGAATTTGCAATCTTGGAAGGTCACAATCATATTAGTCCCCCAGTAGATTTGGGCAGTGACATTGAGAGAAAGGAAGCTTGGGGATTTGGAGTGGGAGAATGGATCAAATCTGGATTATTTAGTGTATAGATCTAGCTTCTTATGGTTCAATTGATAAAGCCTTTTGTTATGAAAATGTTTAGTCTGAGATCGTATTTTTGGCTTTCTGGGACTATAACTAGAACAACATTATAGCCTAAATAAGCTCATATATTGACAGTAAGACAAGCGTCAGAGAGTGCCACGGGACTTCGTTATAACGATATAGTTAGGTACAGTGTGGCAGCTGAAGTGATTGAATTCCCACGTAACAAAAAATGTAAAGCTAATTAGGATATAGTGGAGAATGCACAATTTCTGAGGCATCACCACTCTAATTTCGTCTCAATTGGCCGTTCTAAGCCTCCAATCTCATTGAAGGCTTGCGACTGAACTTCTGTTCTAGCGTCACTTGCAGTCAACTGTTCCCAAATCGATCTTCCAAACTTCTTATAAGCATTGACCAGCCCCTGATTGATTGTTAATTTCCACTCCATATCTGCCATTTGGAAATAGAATGTTGTATGGCCATCAACTGTCACCCTCCGCTCTGGAACATTAATTTAAATCGTTTCATTGTCTTTTGCTACTTCATAGAACTTATCATCGGCGATAGTAAAGCCTAATAGCCCCAAACTGGGCTGATTTCGGCTATAGATGAATGCAAATGAGCGCGCAATCACGCATTTGACGCCGCATCTTTTTTCATTGTCAATTATGATTCTAGGATAGTTTATCCCGGAGTCCTACAATTATCTGACACCAGAACGGAGAAGACAAGAAGAAATTGACTAACCTTTGAGTGCTAATACGGCTTGTTCTCGAGAAGACCCACAGCCAAACGATGATCCCGCAACAAGAACTTGTTGACCATTTTTCACATTTTCCCTAAAATTTGGGTGCGTATTTTCTAAGCAGTGAGTACCTAGTTCTTCATCGCTAAGATTTTCAACCAGGTAATGAGATGGTGCCATCTAAGAATATTGCATCCCAATTAGTACGATTACCGATGCGATTATAACTGTTGTAAATAGCATTGCTTAGACTCACCGCATCAGTGTCAATAAAGTCTCCTAGTGTTATGATTTTGCTGTTAACGATTAAGGGAACTGACATGCCATTGCCCTGCTGTGAGTCTGGCTTTATAACTGAATCCGGCTTGCTTAACTTCGATTCTGCAAGTGGTCTTTTAGCGAGCCCAAGTGATGGCTCCACATAATCAACAGGCCCCAAGGAAGATTGTTCGAAATATTTAGTATATCTCTTGAAAAGGCCTTGGTCTATCTTTTCCAGAAATGGCCGTGGATCAGTGAGTCTCATTCCAAATGAAGATGAAGCAACGGTGGCTGCTGAAGTGATATTGGCGAACGACCCTAATGAAAAGGATATCGGTCAACTTTTAGTTCAAAGAATGGTCTAAACAGTGAAGACGATAAAAAGCCACCTACCAGGGCCCATTCTATCCCGATAATTTCGATTCTGAGAGCTGAGCCAGGTTTCTCCAGGCTTTGCCTGATCTGCGGACATTGCAATACAGTAACTACATCCTGGGACGCCTCTAGTAAAAGCAGCAGCTTCGTAAACGCTCAGGAGGCCTAGGGACTCTAGCTTCTCTACAATTGGAAGGGACCCTGCTACCATGTGCCTTTTTCCCGGTTTTATAGGAATGCCTTCTTCAAGACCTATTTGCAGCACAAGAGCTGCAAGGATTGGCTCTTCTTCAGTTGTAGTACAAGAACCAATAAACACTCCATCGAACTCAAGAGCCGGCTTCTCTGAGATTGCCACTACATTGTCAGGGGAAGGATGAATAGCAATCGTGGACGTCACATTGGATAAGTCTATGTCGAATATGCCAGCATATTCAGCACCATCGTCTGGTTGGAAATAGACTACATGCGAGCGATTAGTCTTCAGCCGCCTTTTGCTAATGTAATCCCTAGTTATTTCGTCAGGGACAAATATGCCAGTGATGGCACCGAATTCCTGAGTGATGGATAATTAGTGTTGAGCACAAGAAGTATATATACAGCACAATATATATCACAGGGGCCTTACAGTGCACATATTACAGATCGCAAACCTGGCATCGATTGAAAGCCACTTTGCTCCAGGTCCTGAGAATTCCACCACCCTACTTGCAGCAACGGTATTTCGCTTTAGTTCCTTTAGAATATAGAGGATCACATCTTTACCGGTCATACCGAACGTGGGCTTTCCAATAAACCGTATAAAGATCGACTCGGGGACTTTGAACCATGTTTCTCCGGTTACCAAGGGCATAATTACATCTGCTGCTCCAAGGCCTATAGCTAAACAACTTACTGCGCCAGCAGAACAAGTATGAGAATCGGCTCCAATTGCAACCATTCCAGGCTGGGCACGCTCACGGACGAACTCAGTATGCATAATAGTATAGTTCATTCCTTGGTATTCAGTCATTTTGTAGTCGTGTTTTGCCTTTTCAGATGCAGTAACAAGAGCTCTGACCTTAGGACGGTCTGTAACTCGTGGATCAACAACATGATCTCCTGCAATCCAGAAACGGTCGGTTCGCCAGATCGTATTTTCACCCAGCTCGTCAAGTCTTGCTTTCATAATCTACTCAGAATGGATAAAACCATAATTAGTAAATCACAGTGCCTGACACGTTCGCAAGCTTTTGTTGAATGATTAGAAGAATTCACTCTGCCTACTTACCACCTACTGACCCTCAGACGTTATAACCCAGTCAACAGCAATAGAAATTGTGTCACCCACTTTCAAACCCTCAACTGGCACCGTTGACGTGGAATGGTGAGCGAATATCTTCTGTGTCAAGTTCATCGGCTTGGTAGATGCTGACTTGGTGGTGCTAAGTGTGCTGGGGGTGATGGCTTGTGACCTCTCTTGTGAGATTAGCGCTTCTAGGTAGGCATCGACCAAGAATAAGATGTTCTCATAGTCTGAACTCAACAGGCCAGTTGCATCCTGGTCCAGCCCCAGGCCTCCGAAAGTCTTTTTGACCAAGCATTTGGTGACTACATTCTCGAGTGCTTCTGCTTCAGCTGCCTTGCCAGTGGTAGCTAGAGCAGTATCTAATTGTCGAAGGGTTTGGAAGAGGTGTGGAGGACCAGATAATACAATGGACTCCAAAGCATTATCAAGACCAGCAACAGCAATTTTATGACCACGGACTGAATTTAACAGATCGATGACATTCTGGTAGAAATCCTGGCTTGGTAAATTCTGACCCAGGATGTCTGGAAACGAAACAAGAATATTCCCTATTGCCATGGTTTTCAAAATGCTGCGATTTGGAGTCAAAACTAGCTCAGGTTAACTGGAATCAGAATCCTCAATGACACGGCTGACAAGAATGTCTTCAAAAGAAAAAAAAAGAAAAACTCTCTGATCGTGGAATCATGGCACATGCTCATAATTTTTGTTAACACGCATCACTGGGGATGTTGCAATCTAGCAAATGAGTATGTCGGTCCGACAACTTTTTTTTACAATCATACTCTATATTCGGCTATTCCTAATTGGGTGCCTGTAGAGACTCCTCGAGCTACAGTACACGGTTTTCTACACTAATATTCCACGATCCTGCCAGTGGCAAAAGAATCAACAGTATAAGGATGACAGAAGGAAATGAAGAAACAACTCAAAAGCTCGAAACCTGAAATAACTCAAACCCATACACCTATAACTCCGTAGTGTAGTTGACCGTCTCCCTGTATTATACTACACGCTTTGAGCAATTTTACTCTCCTCAGGGTCCATCCCTTAATTTGGTGTCTGTTTTTACAAAAGGTAAGTGTACTTCTCGCATTACGTTGTTGCGAATTCTTTGTACAGCTCTGGTTTGTAATGTTTGAACTGGTCCAGGAGGCCAATTGTTAGCATGAAATTTACAGCCTTTGAGGTATATATAGGATGTCCTAGCAATATCTTGATGTCAGGATCGAGGCTACTGAAGTAGTGGTCTCGCTGTTCTTCAAATAAGTGGCATGTTTCCAGTATATGCTGAACTGTTTGATCGTCTTCCCCACAATCACAGAGCGACGATTCCACTCTGTTGATTTTGTGTAAATATGCTTTCAGGCTTATCTTCCCTGTTCTCATTTAGATCAGGACAAAGCTCATGGCCTTCTGTATCTTTGCATATAAGCCCTTAATATTCTTCTGTAGCTCGTTTCCCCACCAGTGCTTGTATTGTGCAACTGCCCCAGCCATAGGCCATTCTTTCCTCTAGTCCAAGAGGCATTCCTTCTTGATGATTCTCTTGATTGCAGACTGTAATCTGTATATTGGACGTGCTAGGGCAAGTCCTAGTGCAGCTCTTGGTGCAGCTCTTAGTGCAGCTTGTACAAGAGTAGCCTGTGTCTCCTGTACTGTGGTTTGTGCTAGTACTACCTGAGTAGCCTGTACTGTGGTTATAGTCTGGGGTGTTGTCCATACTAATCTCACTCCAGCTTGTGGTGCAGCCTGTGTTCTGGCTACTGTAGGTGTGGTAGGTTCAACTCTTGTAAGCTTAGCTACCGGCCTTGTTACTGTCAGTGTAGCTGGCTAAGCTACATGTATCCTTGTTGACTCTCTTATAACCTCCTTGGCTAATGTGTCTGCCTTTTCTGTTCTAAAGCCTCCAGCCTGTACTGGTATCTAATGTAAAAACACCTTAATATTATTCTGATGTAGTTGATCGATTTTCCTAGTAATCTCTCTCAAGATATATTGCCCTGACTGTAATTGTAACCTTTGGATTGATAAAATTACAGCTTGATTAGCTATGAATATGTTAACTTGTTTAGTAGCAGATCTTGCCCTCAAAGTTAACTTTAGGGCTTTAAAGATACTTATAAGAGATGTTATGTAAACATTGCTATAACTATCTAGTCCAAGGTAAGCTTTCACCATTCACTCCTTTTCCTTACACTAAACCATTGCCCTTATCTGTCCTTCCTTGCCACTCTTATTAGTATATATCCACATCTGGTTTGGATTCTTGTTTTTATGTAGCTTATTATGTACTTCTACAACTACTTCATCATTCTTTGCAATCTATACAATTAATGGTTGTTACTAAGGGAGGATTGCATAGTATATGTATAGCTTTAGTAGGCTAATCTTTGACTTGAGCTTGTCCTCTAGTTTCACTTCTAGTCTTTGGAGAGTAGATTGTCTTTTGGACAGTAAGTGTATACTAGCTTGACAGACGATTTTCTTGGTTATTAGTGTTTTGTATATTGGACTAGTTATAATTCTGGTTGTAGACATGATTGATCACTTTATTAGAACTTAATTTATGCTTATGATATAAGTTTCCTTCTTTAGTACAGTTAATGTTGTAATGTAAAAAGCCTTTGTAGTTACATATAAGGTGTTCTTTTAGAGTATGTTCAATGTTTTTAGTATATCTTTTCTTCAAGTCTTTTCACTTGTGTAATCCTTAAGGATATACTAAGCCAAGCATGTATATGTTATGATCAATAGAATTATTACATTATATAACTTTAAGATCTTTGTTCTTATTATTTCTCATATTAAGCTTATAATTACTTGTAGAATAGTTATTACCTTGGTTGCTTACTCTTTGATGTGTTTTATATACACTTCTTATCTTAGGTCAAGGTTGAAAATTACTCTTAGATATCTTATAACCTTTTTAGGTTGGATTACCTTAAGAAGTTGATTACTTCCTCTTAGAGTTGAAATAGTCAATAGCTTGTCAAGGTCTTCTTTGTTGAAATCCTTGTACCTTCGGTTATACTTGTGGACAAAGTATATTAATTCAAATTTGTCTATTGTAAACATAAAAGTATATCTCCTAGTTTATTCTTTATACTTTTAAGCTACTCTTGTTAATGTAATAATCGTCTTTATAATGTCCTTACCCTTAGTTAATATCCTTATATTGTTGATATACTCTTCTTTTATAATTATCACAAATCTTAACCTTTTTGTCTTTACTAGGTTTATATTGTAAAACAAGTATAAAATGAGTAATAAAGGTAATCCTTGAGGGATACTTGTATTTATTGTAAATTCTAGTCTTATGCCCTTTACAAGTCTAATTTTTAACTTCTAGTTTTATAAGTAGCTGGCCATCCAATTTACAAGCTAAAATAATAAGCTTCTCTTTTTTATATTATAGAGTAATCTTATATAAGATACATTGTTAAAGGCCTTTGATATGTCCAGAAGTAATAAGTTAACCACTTTCTTCTTTCTTCATATTAAGTAAATCCTTTCTATGAACATATAGATAACATGCTTACAAGACATTAGCTTCTTACCCTCAGCATACTGAATTAGCAGTATATAATACCTCTTAACTAGATATTACATATATTTTGCTAGAATTGTATCCATTACCTTCTTAATGGTATTCATAAGTATGATAAGCTTGTATGTTTTAAGCTTTGAATAGTTTAACTTACTTAGTTTGCACAAGATTATTATAACTGACTTCTTAAAGTGCTTAAGGTAATATCCAAGCCTAAATGACATGTTGAATATTTGTATTAATGTTAAAACAATCATCTTAACTATTACTTTGAGCATCTTATTTAAGATCTCATCTCCCCTTAGCACTTTGTCTAATAACATGTATCTCAGAGCCTCTGTTACCTCTTACTCTATGATTTTAAGCTAGTTCTCCCTTAATTAAGGGTATCTGAATCCTTCAATATCCTCTAAATTTGCCTTTAATAGCTTTAAGAAGTGCACTTCTCGAAATACTTTGTATTTGCCTTGTAAGTCCTTTGCTATGGTTTTGTTTTTCCTTTGTATGTTAAAGGTATAAGCTACTCTAAGTGCCTCCTGGTTTTTAGCCTATTTAGCCAGTCTTTAAAGGCTTACTTCATCCTTAACATTTAAGACTTAATCTTTGTAGAATTATTTATTACATTTGGATATAACCTTATCTTTTTTAGCTTTGACTTCTTAGAAAGCCTTAAAATTCTCCTTTGTTAAATGTCTTTACTTCCTTTTGTTTATATTCTTTAAATTCTTGATAATATTCTTTATTTTACTAATAAAGCTTAACCTTGAGAACTGTATAATTTTAACCTTTAAGACTACTTCTTTTATACCCTTGTTCAAGGCTTCTAAGATTTTAGTTATTATATAGTTAAGTTCTATAAGTAAGATNAAAGTCTTGAATTGTTAAGGGTTACTCCTAGATTATTATAACTAGTAGTTTGATGTTTAATTGCTTAAAGGCTTTCTTGTATACTACTAAGGGAGGGTTAAGCTTAATGTTGATCTTTATAGTTATTAAGTAGTAATCAGATACATGATCAAGCCTCTTGTTTACCTTGTAAGTGTAAATCTTATCTTGAATCTTTTGTGTAATTTATACTAAGTTTATATATATTCTTTTTCTCCTTTGATTTTAGTTAGCATTATTAGCTAGCCTAGTAATTATACTTAATTCTAACGTTAATTTTAGTCTGTTCTCTTTTATTAATAGTATTAAGAAGTTTGTTTAGTTGTTATCCTTTTCTGTGAATAACTTGTCTTTAAATTATATTTTATAATATAAGTTAAAATTATTTATTATCATTTGTAAGTTGTTTTTGTATTTAACCAGTGCTTAGTCTAAGTATAAAAGTGTATTACTAGTTAGTAACTCTTCATATTCTTTATTTGCGAACCTTGTCTGATCTTCCTTTAGGCTTGGTCCTTTATTATGAAGGTTGTAAATATTATGGATGGAAATCTCCTTGCTTATTCCTTTTATCTTGACTTTGATGTAAGTTATAAGAATGTTATATCCTTTACTTGTAATCCTAATAGTTTCTTTATTGATTTTAGTTATATTTATAAGAAAGCAAACGTATGAACATTCTCTTATGATTTGTATATACACTTAGTACTTGTCTAAGTATAAGTTATATATTTTCTAAGACTTCTTCTTTGAATTTAAGTATGATTTCTGAATTGTAATAACATTGTATTCTTTAACAATTCTGTTTATTAACAGGGTTATTATAACATTATATGATTTCTAAACATTGTATTATAACATTGATATTTGTTATAATTGTTAATCTATTATTTAATAAACAAGTGTTCACTTATTTCTCCTGGATTAAACCTTTATGAATAGTATCTTAATAGGAAGAGGATAAAGGCTTTAGAGTAACATTTAAAAGTAACAACTAAAGTAATAATATAATAACAATTACATTAAGCTCAACAACTTTCAACTAGGATAAACTATTCATAAAGGTCTAATCCAGGAGAAATAAGTGAACACTTGTCTATTAAATACTTTGTTAAGCTTTTAATTTCTATTTTATCCTAGTTGAAAGTTGTTGAGCTTAATGTAATTGTTATTATATTATTACTTTAGTTGTTACTTTTAAATGTTACTCTAAAGCCTTTATCCTCTTCCTAGATTTGCTAGATGCCCTCTGAAAGCTTAATAACCTCTTTTAGAATCTCTGTTATTTCCCTCTCTATAAATGCCTTGTGCTTCTTTCCAGTTATCATTGTTAATACTCTAATAATTTATTTATCTTGTATAATCGTTTTTATAATCTTGACTTATTGTCTAAAGACAATAACCATATTCTTATTCTTAAGTACTTTTATACACTTACTAATAACTTTTACCTAGTGAGTTCTCTTTGTTTTAAGAGTATTAAGCTATAATAAAGGCTTAAGGATTTTACTTAATATCTAGATTAATGTTTTAAGAGCTTAAGTAATTTAACTCTCTTGTTATAATTCTTTTATTCTATTAACTTAAACTCTTTTACTTTCTTTTCCTACTAACTTAGTTAACTTTGTTAGTTGTTTATGTAAGTTGACCTTGGATACTCTTAAAGTTATATTTACAACTAAGAAATAAAGGTTCTCTANTAAGGTGTCTTTTTGCCNTTTACTATCTTTTTGATAATTCTTTTCTTATGATCATAACCTTGTGATTATGTTAAATAACAACCTTTGCAAAGTAAGTATTTAAATTTAATATAATCTCTCTTGTCTAGATGTTTACTAGTTTTGTAGTCTATTAACAAATAGTATCCACAAATAAGGGTTTTGTTATATACAATTATAATATAGTTGTATTTGTAACATCTATAACATTGTACAACCTAACATTCCTTATTATAACATTGAGTTCTCTTCTTGTAACTATCTTATAATAAGCCCCTCATTTTAATCAAGGTATTTACATCCTCTAATCAAGTAAACTTGATAACTATAACATTTACTAGTTTATCCATAAGCCTTCTTAACCATTATACTCTCTCAATCTCCGTCTCCTCCATTTTTATATTAAGTCTTTGTATCTTGGCAATAATACTAACCTAGTCATTTATATCAATTGTTGTAATCTTAATACTAAAGACTATTACCTTATAAGTCAAGATCATCACTTTAGTACTTTCTCTCATCATACCCTCCTATTCCTTCTGGTTGTGCAAGAGCTTGTTTATAGTCAGGCTATCTCTGGCATATGCATAAATGTCTCCAGATGGTAGTATCTGTGCTATGCTTATCCACTGATTTATGCTTGACGTAGTAGTCCAGACATTATTGCTAACATTTTGGCTTATGCTCAAGGCCTTGGATATAGCCTTATTGAGGAGCTTGGTAAGCTTTACTGCAAGGTCTTTCTGGCCTCTGAAGGTCTTAATTGTAGTTTTATCTGTAGACTTAATGTATATTTCCTTGGTTCTAGGCATAATTCAGCTTCTTGTAACTGTGGTTATGGTTGTAGCTTTGGTGTGTAAGGATATATTACCACCTCCGTTAGAGGATATGATACTAGCTTATGATGATTCTGTTGACTGTGGTGATCCACTCCTGGTAGAGCAGCCCTGTATGAAGCTTGCCATCTTGTTGAATTGGTCTCTGAGCTCCCTGAAATCCTGTCGCATCTCGTCCAGCTTGTCGTTCGTCGTGTCAAGTATCGCATGTCCGCCATGTCCGTCACCATCATCCTTCAAGCCCCTCAGGAACGATTTCACGGCCCTCAGGAAGTCCAAGGCGTTGTCGGATGGTATGGGACGGGCCTTACGGTCCTTATAACCCTCTGTAGCTGGTTTCCGACCGACATATTCGATCAGGGCTTCGGTTTCCTGGAGGAGGTAGGTTCGTTGTTCGTTCAGGTCTTTCCCCTTTTTCCTTACTTTTGGGCAGCCATGGTCCACGAGGGGCTCCTTACCACCGGGCGGCATGGAGCTGACCTCGAGGAATCGATTTACGGTGTCCAATTGCTGGTGGGTAGCGTGGTTGTCGAGTTATTTCCAAAAAGTCGATTTGGGCGCGCGGAGATGTTTTCCCTTTCAGTCCGACAACGCATCTCGTTTCTATTGTACCCCCCGCATAGGGAATAGAGCGAGAGCAAAATGGACCCATACCTCGGCATCAGTATCCCAGGTCTGTTCTCAAAAGGCATACAATGACTAATCTGCTGTAAAATATTTTATAGAGTTTGTCCTATCGGATAGTAAAAATTGGGCTTAATCCTGGTTGACATAGATCTGACACCTACGGTATTCTTATTTTTATTCTTATTTAAATTTTTGATTCACTAAACCTAGTTGTTTAAAAATTATTTTATTACACCTAGTGCTTCCCTGAAAAGAGGCTTCATACTGCTTAACAGGATCGGCAAAGACCCCCTGGAGGAGATAGGGAACAATAAAAGGAACACAAATAGATGTCGCCATAATTCCACTTAAGTCCAAATCACTCTCCAGATTTGTGATAGCTGTTGAACAAATCACTCAACCTAGCTAGTCATTCAATAGTTAGTTATTGTTAATAATTATCTAAGACCTTGATGCTCCGGCCCGAGAACGCAGTCACTAGTAATAACCCCGGCCCGCCACTTAGAAACAAGCAGGATTCTTGATCATCGATTTCCAATAAGATCTCTAATATCAAATAACTTAAATTAAAATAAATAAAATCCACTCTGATCCTTCTGTATCTAACCATCTTAAAGGGATATTCTAGATCTATCTCTCACACTCGTCTACCTTATTTCTCAATGTCTACGGCCAAAGTTCCTTTGGCCTTCTATCTCTGGAAGAGGCTTGCTCAGCTAGGAATAGAGCACATCTTCGGAGTCCCTGGGGATTTTAATTGCATGTCCTTCCACTCTTCCCCACTTTCCTATGTCCAAATCTAATATCTAAACTAACGAGAAGCCAGCTTGAAATTCAGTAACGATCATCGATCATTTGTATGATGTTCCTCAATTGAAGGGGGTAGGTGTTTGCAATGAGCTCAATGGGGCATATGCTGCGGACGGTTATACACGTATCAAAGGAAGCCCAGCTGCTCTCCTAACTACCTACGCAGTAGGTGAGCTTTCAGCCATCAATGGAATTGCTGGTGCCTACGCTGAACACGCTGGTATGATCCATATTGTTGGAATGCCGGCAAGAGAGAGTAAGAAGTTACCAAACCCGTTTCTATAGTACTGTGAATTGTCCAATCATAGTCTAGCTACTCTATTAACTTTTGCCCTGTAAAGAACAGGCAAAGAGAATATTACTCCACCACACCCTTGAACCCAACATGGACCAAACAATTTATGTCGGAATGAGTGGGCCGGTTCGCAAAACATACACAGCATTGGACGACGAGAGAACTATGGCCCAAGAAATTGACCGCGTGATAACTACATGCGTTCAAAGTCGATTGCCAGTCTATATCTATGTCCCTACAGATGTCGTAGCTATTCCCCTAGATGCTTTTCGTCTAGCGACACCATTAGATCTCGCTGTACGAAATAAGAATCGAGCTATTGAGGACTTGGTAGTAAAGAAAATTCTCCAATGTATCAAAGATTCTAAGAGACCTGCCATCTTAGTAGACGTCTTAGCTGATCGACATGGTGGGAAAGATCTGGTGAGAAAGCTGGTTGACCTGACTCATTTTCCTACATACGGTACTTGTTTGTCAAAGGGGGTTATAGAAGAGAACAGTCCTTACTTCAACGGTATATATAGCGGAAAGGGTGAGTCCCGTTATGCTCTCAGTCTTCATTTCTAGTAGAATCAGTGCGCTTAGAGAGGTACTGAGCTATATTTAGTCTCCTTCCCGGGAATCAGAGAAGCAGTTGAGACATCCGACTTGGTTCTCAATATCGGCCCGCTCCTATCGGATTCTAACACCGGAGGATTTACGAGGAACATATCAGAGGACAGACTTGTGTATTTAGGACACGAGTTTTGTCGAATTGGAGGGGAAGAGTTTGAAAATATTCACTTTTTGCCCATATTACGTCGTCTAGTAGAGAAACTGGAAAAGAATCCAGTTGATTATAACACTCCACGCGAGCTATTCTGGAATCGAATTGAGGTCTGCTTGCCCCTCAAAATAAGCGTATATTAGAGCATATATCTGATATATATTTTCAAACACCACTACTTGATGCGTCCAGTTCTGGCCGAATCACCCAAGCATACATCTGGCAGCGAATCGGAAGGTTCCTGAAACCTAATGATATTGTATTTGTGGAATGTGGAACAGCAGGGTTTGGAATGGAGGACGTGACACTCCCTTCCAACACTAGTTTTCATACCCAGATCTTTTTCTCGTCAATTGGATTTTCCGTTGGGGCAGCATTTGGAGCTGCTATTGCAGCTAGGGAGCTGAACTCACCTGGACGGGTGATTCTTATCGTTGGTGATGGATCGCTTCAGATGACGGTTCAGGAGATCAGCTCTTTTATTCGCTATGGCTTCAAGAATATTTGTATTTTTGTAATCAATAACGACGGATATTCTATTGAACGTGCAATCCATGGTCAACACCAAGGTTATAACGACATTAATGTACTCTGGGATTATCAGCGAATGTTAGAATTCTTTGGCGCAAACTCAACTACAGAAATCAAAGGTCAGAGTGTTCGCTGCACGGATATCGAGACAGTCGATAAGGTATTGCTGAGCAAAGAATTTAATACTAATGACTCTGTTAAGGCAAGTTTCCTATTATCTTTATACATAAGAGTGTCAAAATAACACGGGTGCAGGTCTACGAAATCCTAATGGATAAGCTCGACTACCCTTGGCGATTGTCGAAACAACTTGAACTCTCAAGTGGCCACTCACCAGAAACTAAACCTAAGTTGTAGCTATTATAGATTTTATCTAGGTTTCTTTTGTTTTAAGTACTTCTAAATAGTAGGTCTAAATATGACTGGTCCCATGGCATACTTATGTTAATAACTCTCACTCCTGGGTCCTCTAACCAAAGGATGCGACATGGTATTAGGCATTCAAAACAACGGGGCATAACTAATTTGTCATGATGCATCATTGTGATACCAAACCACCATGAAAATTAATAATACAGTCGGGCCGGATCAGGAAGATTCGGTCCGGCGATGAACTCGTCATCAACTTGGCATAAACTCTTTCATTTCACCTATATCACACCAGTTCTGCTGATTATATGTTAAAGGGGCCCAATACTCCTCTTATGAATCTAAAAGAGACTTTTCCGCCTCAAACTTGAAAATTCTCGAGATATTGAAAACCCCCCCTTAAACAGTCATGACGACGCTTCAACAGGAGTTAAGCAAAGTGAATAAGGAGCTAGCGGAAGTGAGTCCCTTAAAAGCACCCTGAGACAAAAATGAAGTTGATGAACCTAATAAGATCATCAAAAAAAAACCCCCCTCCGCCCTTTATTGACGCAACAACCGACGTAAACGTACTGAGGGATAAGGAGAGAGCGATGATAGCTGCGTGTCAAAGATCTACATGGAATCAGCCTGCAACTGACGAAAAAGATTACCAAGTCCAAACCAGGGATGGATCAAGTATTACAGTTCGCGTCTACCGGAAGCCCAATCAAACCCAGGCCGGACCTATGATGACCATGCTGCATGGCGGCGGTTGGGTTCTTGGTGACTTAGAGAATGAGGCTATGTTTTGTCGCCAGTGGTGCGAGATTGCTAATGGAGTCGCCGTCAACGTTGGTTATAGACTAGCTCCAGAACATAAGTTCCCTATACCCGTAAATGATAGCTACGATGCTCTAGAATGGGTCTGTACCTGAAAACTGGTTTGGTAGATACGGTCGTTGAAATGACTAACAAGGATAGGCGGTTGCCAATGCGAGTTTGCTTGGGGCTGATCCCTCGAAGGGACTAATTCTGGGTGGAGTTTCTGCAGGAGCAAACATGGCTGCAGTTATTTCCCACCTCTGGCGAGATGATCATCATCATATACCTCTGACTGGCCTATATTTATCAGTTCCACCAGTGCTTTATCCAGAAGCTGTTCCAGAGAAATACAAGAGCCAGTATTTGAGTCAAAAGGAGAATGAAAACGGACTCTTCCTTAATAAAAAGGCAGCTACTTTTTTCCACGGTCAGCTTTTCATGAATTTCATGCCCTCGAGCATAATTAAGAAAAGATCTTAACTAATTTTAGGATATATCAGACCATTATGCAGCAGACCCACTCTCACCTCTTTTCTCTCCGTTTATCTTTCCTAGTGGACATCACAACCTGCCTCCAACTTACTTTCAGGTATGTGGGCTGGATCAACTCCAAGATGATGGATTTCTCTACGAAAAGGTTCTTCGAGAGGAATATGGAATTGAGACTCGCCTCGACTTCTACCCAGGCCTTCCACATTACTTCTGGGCTTGGTGGCCAGAGTCTGATTTCACTAAAAAGCACTGGAAAGACTCTATTGCAGGCTTGACATGGTTATTAGAGAAGAGTCAAAGGGACGCTTAGATTAAGACACAAGACCAAAGGTGGGGCCTCTGAATATTTTGTTCTAAATAGAAGTTTTAGGGAAGCTTGAAAGGGGAGGGTATAACGAACATTACCTTGAATCTGCAAGGCGTCTTTTGTGCTCACGCTATAGACAACATCAACAGACAACATTCTATGTTCAACTTTATGAATTCCCCATGATATATGCTTTACAATCATAGTCAATCTTTAGAGCTATATACGCTAGAAGCAACTGTGCACCGAGCATAAGAATTTGACATGGTGACTGAATATTGATATCGTAATCACTATGAAGCTAAGAAAGTTGTCAATCTCCTAAGATGCCTTACAGTACCTACCTCGGATACTTTTACACACAACCACTAATTCTCATTAACATGCTTTGAACTAGATTACGAAGGAGATATAGAATCAATTTTACACTTTAAATTAAGACAGACAGTGTATCTAATAAGCATAGCTCAATAGCATATGTGGAGGTGGATGAAAAAGTTTGGCTAATGAGTTCCATGTTACATTTCTTATGCTTTTGAGGCTAACCCGCCAGTCTCACTGCACCAACTCCTCTGGGGAAACCCCGCAAATTACAGCATTGATAATTCAGCATTATTTTGGCTATAAATAAATGTGTTTGATCAGTTCATGCGCTTACTATATACAATGTGCTATCGATTCCTGTTCCTATTTTTGGAAACGCGTACAGCGGCCCTTGATGCAATTGTGTGGATATGTGAACTTGGAGCCAAGAATCCGATCGTTATCCCGATGAAATATCTTGTTCATAAACGCAAAGGATGCGAACATATTCGACAGTACATTCAAAAGTATAGAGCATCGCACAAACACAACAACCTTCTTTGCCTGTAACTTTCTGATCTTCACTTGCATATTTGCTAGGTGCATCCAAACGTATGGCCTTCAATGCAGGAAGCCAGTAGGTCGAGCAGTGGTGTTGCTTGGATGTGTTGATCTAATCCCACTTTCTTTATTAAGTCAGACTCCCGGGAACCCACGCACCCCCCAAACCGCGCACCTTCGCCACCACATAGGGCCATAAAAAATAATTGAATTGTACCCAACTACCTACACTTAACTAGCTAAATTTGGAAGTTAATTAAAAAGCTATCTATTCCTGACTCTTCTACTGTTTTGGCTGACAATTCAAGACCTAATTTAGGGTTGTTTGATTTGTACAAAGCCTGTTTTGCCTTCTTCTCCTGTTGAGCCTTTATAATGTCCTTAATACTTGCAAAAGTAGAATTAAGATTAAACTGAACTTTGGTTCTATCTTTGGTACTTCTTATTAAATCAAGTTTAGTCTTTAAACCTTTGTAATCATATATAATTTTTGCCTTAAATGCATTAGAACAGCTTATAACTTTTTGGACTTTCCTCAAGAAGGTTTGTACAAGTTTATCCACTTATATAATTACTTGAATTCAACGAATGATAATTGTAAGATTATGTACATTTCTAGAAGTAGTAATCCAGGTTTTATCTAATGTCAATTAAACCTTTTGAGAAGTTTGAGAAGCCTTTGAATTCAATTTAAGCTAACCTACTTTAGTCAAGCATGATTTATACACTTTGTCTAAGTTAAAAAAGTATTAAACTAACAACTCTTCATCCACTTTTGATTATAATACTAATAAAGCCTTCTTAACATACTTTTTCATAATATTAACAAAATTAAATCTTCTTAATAAGTGTTAAATTGTTAAATTAAGCTAAATCTACTATTTTGTTACAAAACTACGCCATCCAGGTCACTGGATAGCAGGGGTAAGGTAGATGTTCAAGGACAATGGAAACGTATGACATACAAGCAGTCGACTTAGTCAAGGGTAAGATCTAGTAATGTATTTAGGTTGAACATGAGGAGTCTACTCTTATGTTCCTACAGTGTACTTATATAAATAACGAAATACTGCTGGACCCCTGGACCCCTAGGTCCCCAGGTCCCAAGCCAACGGACCTTGGACTCCTTAGGTCCCAGGTCCTTATCACGTAACTGTCTAATTGTTAGGTTCTCTTGTACAACGTATCTGTACTAAGCCTCAGGCCTATACCAATTAGTATATTGTGGTAAAACCTGTAACATTATCCCCTTTCTCACTTAATGTCATCTTGACACTAAAACATTATCTTCAAATAATTTCTTTGTTTAGTAATTCTTCCTTCTTTTCTAATATACCACTTAAACGACAATGTTCTAAGAGTAATACAGAAGAAAGGACAAGATCAAGAAAATATCAAGAGCAAACAGCCTTAAATGACTATATTAACGAATATAGTTTTGAAGTAATACCTTGTTCGTTTTACAAATAAAATGATTTTGTCTGCAAGATGGACTTTAACTCTAATCATTGTAACAAGTACTCTTGTCATAGGCAATCTTATGACGGCAAAGGAACTACTTCCTCTTCTTTCCTTATATATAAGTATAAGTATAACTAACTTGCAAAGGAGGAAGAGAAAACCAACGAAGTTCTTCTAAAGATAATAACTTACTTAGCTTATCTGAAAAAGCAACAATTCTTCTTGAAGAAGTATACTTAAGAAATGTTTTACTATAGTTTAAAAACTTTAGATAAACTCAATGTTATAAAAGAAAAAGAGAAGTAAGAGAAGTTGTTTGAAAAGTTGTATTCTGCTAATTTAAGCAAAGCTTCTTTTTTTTATTGTTAACCCTTTCTTTTCTAACCTTATAATTTTATTGCCTAGAAATCTATTTTAAGATGAGCTTGATAATATACCTTTAGTAACTCCTTATAACTTATAAGATTAAAAGTAAGTTCTTATTCATTCTCACTTTCTGGATATCCTATCTATTTAATTAAGTATTATAGTTTCTTATAATATATCTTATAACTAATAATTTTCTTAAYAACTTATTCCTTATCTGGTTTTRACTTAACTTTTATACTTAATGTTAACAACATATTTGTAAGTATTAGTTTTAATAATATTATATGAAATACAAAATGTATTTTCATAATCTTAAGTAACTTTAATTTGATTATTATTAATCTGTAAACTTCTTTAACCTTAAATAGTCTTAATTTCTTAAATTCAAGTTTGTCATTAAGTTGTTTAGTTTATATGNTTTTTTCTTTAAAGATAAACTTTATCCTCCTTATACATAAGTTTTACATTACATTTTCCATTATAATATACTTTTATTTTTTCCTTTACAAATTATATTATGTTTATTACTTTAATATATGTTTTATACAATGTCTTCATTAATTTATCTACTGAATCAGATGATCATAATTTTATACTCATTTAAAACTTATTAAGTTTTCTTTTATGATTTGTATAAAATAATGTAAATCTTATTATCTTATACTTTGAATTATTATAAGTTAATTGTATTAATAATAATAATTCTTACTAATTGTCTTACTTATAATCTACATAATATTATAAGTATACCTTTAATGTTTGATTTAATCTTTTTATTTGACTATTAATTTGTAAGTAAAATATTGTTAATATTCTTCTGTTAACTTTTATACACTTAATTAATGTTTCTTAAAACTTTAAAGTAAAGTATATGTCTTAATTTAATATAATATCTTTTAACATTCTAAATAATGTTATAACATATTACAAGAATACTTTTATTACTTTTTCTATATCTTATATCTTATCCTATAATATAAAGATTATGTATTTCATAAAGATGTTTATTATTACTAAAATACTATTATAGTCTTTTCTTATTGTTAAGTCCTTAGACTTTAATAGTTTAGTGATAAAGTCTTATGTAATTGTTTACCATAATCATATAAGTATTTTAATAAGTTAGAATGTCTTATAAGGTCTAAGCCTTAAACTTCTTACCTTATTGTAAATATTATACTCCTTTATAACCTCTTTAATCATTTATCTTATTGTCAGTTCATCTTTATAATGAATATATATTTCTAATATATAAAGGTAATATATGTTGATATAGTAGTTGATTGTTGTTAACTATAAGTAAGTTTGTACTATAATAGTTATATAAGGAGTATTATTGTATAATATTGCCCTCCTCTACTATAACTGAACTAGCCTTATCTTATTTACATATATACTTAATCTACATGTAATTCTAGTTTATATATGATTATGTTAACACTAACAACAACTAAAAGTAATAACAATTGTAAAAGTTGTAAAAACAATAGAAAAATAATAATAAATTGAAAAGATAATAACAAATATAAAGGCTCTTATAAGTATACAAAGACATTGTAAAAAGCTTTATAATTTTATCTTATTTTTAAACTCCTTATAATACTCTTATAACTTTATAACTGTTTTTAAACCTTTATAACACTTTTAATTCCTTCAGTTTTAAGCTCNTTTTTGTTTTACTTATTTTGTTATATATAAGTTAACTTTATTCTTGTCAATTAAGTCTTTAAGTACTTGTTACAAAACTATGCTATCCAGGTTACTAGATAGCAAGAGTAAAGTAGATGTTCAAGAATAACAAAAACAAAAGACACTTGAGCAAGTAACTAAGTTAAGAGTAAGATCTAATAATGTATTTAGGTTGAACATAAGGAGTTTACTCTTATATTCTTATAGTATGTTTATATAGATAATGAAATACAGTTGGACCCTTGGACCTCCAAGTCCTTAAGTCTTAAGCTGATAGACTTTAAACTTCTTAAGTCTTAAGTTCTCCTTATATAATTGTTTAATTGTTAAGTTCTCTTGTACAACATATCTGTACTAAGCCTTAAGCTTATACTAATTAGTATATTGTGGTAAAACCTGTAACATTATCCCCTTTTATACTTAATATCATCTTAACATTAAAACATCATTTTCGAACATTCTCTTTGTTTAACAATTCTTCTTTTCTTTTTAACATATTACTTAAATAATAACGTTTTAAGAGTAGTACAAAAGAAAGGACAAGATCAAGAAAATATTAAGAGCAAACAACTTTAAGTAATTACATTAATAAATACAGTTTTAAAGTAATATCTTGTTTATTTTACAAGTAAAATAATTTTGTTTATAAGATAAACCTTGACTTTAATCATTATAACAAGTACTCTTATTATAAGTAATGTTATGATAATAAGGAGTCTACTTCCTCTTCTTTCCTTGTTTACAAGTGTAAACATAACTATCTTATAAAGGAGGAAGAGAAAACTAATAAAGTTCTTTTAAAGACAATAACTTACTTAGCCTATTTGAAGAAACAATAGTCCTTCTTAAAAAAGCATACTTAAGAAATGTTCTATTATAATCTGAAGACTTTGGACAAGTTTAACATTGTAAAAGAGAAAGAGAAGCAAGAGAAACAAAGTTCTTTATAACTTACAAAGTTATGTTCTACTAACTCAAGTATAACTTCTTCCTCTATTATTAACCTCTTCTTTTCTGACCTTGTAATTTTATTACTTAGAAATCTATTCTAAGATGAGTTTGATAATATCCTTTTAATAACTCTTTATAACTTATGAGATTAAAAGTAAATTCTTATCTATTCTTACTCTTTAAGTACTTTATTCATTTAACCAAGTATTGTAATTTCTTATAATGCATTTTATAGTTGATGATTTTCTTAACTTTATATTCTTTTTCTAGATTAACTTCTTTTAACATTAGTGTTTAAGCATTTTTAAGTATTAGTTTAAGAAGTAAAACATAGAAAATAAGATATATCTTAACTGTTGTGAATAACTTTAATTTATATGTTAATAGTTTATAAACTTCTTTTATGTTATGGTTTTACCGAACAAGTGATTAGTGTAGGCCTGAGGCTCGATACATAACAGAGTGTATATAAAGAACTTAGTAATCATATGACATGATTAGGACTTGGTGGACTTGAGAAGTCTAAGGGGTTTATGGACTTATAAGACTTGTAAGGTCTAAAAGGTCTAGTTGAATTTCATTATCTATATAAGCATATTATAGGAATATAAGAGTAAACTCCTTGTGTTCAACTTAAATACATTATTAGATCTTACCCTTAACTTAGTTGTTTGTTTGTATGTTATATGTTTCTACTGTCCTTGAACATCTACCTTACCCTTGTTACTTAATGACTTAGATAATATAATTTTGTAATATTTTAAACATCATTTATCTTGATGAATTAAGATTTAGAAACAAATATACCAGCAGATAATAACAACAAATAATAACCTGAAGAAGGTTTTGAAGAAGGCTTTGAAGAAGAATCTGAAGAGGAATTTGAAGAAGGATCTGAGGAAAGTTCAGAAGATAATTCTAAGGAAGACTAAGATAAGAACTAAATTATCAAGGAAACTGATATCTAAGAAGGAGTATTAAAGGAAGTTGTTATACTATTAAAACAACTTACTAAGTTAATAAAAGGATTAATTATTAAGAAGTTGTTAAGAGCTGCAAGAAAGAAACTAGTACCTTCATTACCTAAGCTTAACCTAAAACTAGTATTAAGAGCTTTAAGTCTAGACCTTAATCTAGACTCTGAACCAGAAGACAACATTGAACAAGTTTTAATAACAATACTTAAAGAAGTCAAAATCATTAGACTAGACTTGTTCTATAAGGACAAAAAGAAACTGAAGGTATATCTTGCTCAGATAAGAACTTATTTAGTATTGAATGATTATTTATTACTTAGAGATATGTATAAGGTTTTGTAAGCATTAATTTACTTAAGAGAAGTAGTTAAGACTTGGTTTTAACCCTTTAAGGATGAATAGTTTGTGATAAACAAAAGAATGATGAATTAAAGGGTAATTAACATCATCATAAGTTAGGCTAACTATACTGGAGAACTCAAACATTTATATGAAAATATTAATGNAAAAAAGGAATGTTAAAAGACAATTAACTTACTTTAGACAAACTAAGAGCCTTAACAAGTATACAATGTTTTATCATTAGTATGCAATATTAGTCAATTAAGGAGAAGAAGCATATATACACTAGTTTAAGACTAGTTTAAAGGACTTTATCAAAGAAGAATTATACTGATAACTTATGATTATTACATTTAATACTCTTGTTGACTTGTTTATTAAGATTAGGAATAAACAATATAAAATGATCTTGGATAAGAAAGGAGGATCTTACTTTAACAGAAGAAAGACTGATGGAAAGAAGGATCAAGAAGACTTTATAAAGTTAGACATTATGAAGAAAGGAAAACTATTCAAAGGAAAGGAAAAGAAGTATTATAAAGGAAAAAGCAAAAAGGGAAATTCCTTTGAAAATCTCCCTTGAAAAGCTTGACAAAAGAAGAAAAAACAAGTTATATTTCAAGTGTAGACTTCTTAGACATATAATTAATACTTATAAGAAGGATAATAAGGTAAGTATGTTGGTTAAAGTTAAGGTTATGCAGATTCTAAGAATTATAAACCTCTTGTTAGAATTATTAGAAAAGGAAAGCTTGAATAAGGAGAGAAACCCCTCAGAAGAAGAAGAAGAAGGTTATTAAGACTTAGTAACTATACTATACATTGTTGTTAAAACTAATGCAAATGAAATGGTAATAGCAAGAATCCTTGAAAGGAATTCTGTATTTATAATAAGGACTTGACATATAAGACACCCTTAAGACAATAATTAAGTGAAGAGTCAAGACAAATAAAGATTTATGCTAAGAGTCAGTGGAATCTAGATGATTGTGCTAGCAAACTTCAAAGTTATACTAATAGAATAATATCCTGTTTCTAAAGAATTATTAACCTTAAGATATTATCTAATGATTAGTATACAAAGACTTAAAGAATAGGAAATCTTGGACAGAAGTTAACTTTTCAAAACTATATAATAAGAAGAAGCAACTGTAAAAGTATAAGAACTTGATATTGAGGATCTTGCTCTAGTCTATAAGACTAACCTCTAGAGCATTATCATAAAGAAAGAAATATGTGAATTTCTCTTATTAATAGAAAGAATTCAGATTTAAGATGATTTTGATCAAATGCTTAAAGATGTTTAAATAGTAATAAAGGAAGGATTAAGTTATGTTTTATAAGGGTAATATAATTTACAACAAGAAGGACTTCTTATGATAACTTTCTAGTAAGACTAAGTAGAAGTTAAGATATAATATAAAGAAATCTAGGGTTTAGGAAAGTTAGTAGAACAATTGCTTAAAACTAAATAATACTATATCTAACAAGTATAAAGAGAACTAGTAAAGATTGTTATTGAACAAGCTAATTAAAATGTAAAAGTGTTGTATATAGTTAATAAACTAAAGAAAGATTTATTACCCTTAAAATTACTTATTATATTATTAAAAGAAGATAAATTAATATAAAGAATCAATTAACAGTTCAACTAAGAAGTAATAATATATTCTTTGAATTTTATAAGAAGAATTTCCAAGGAAAGTAATATCTTTATCATTAAGATAAGGGAATGCCTTAAGAATAAAATAGTAGAATAAGTACAAGATATACATATATTCATAGACGATAAAAGCTTAGACAGATTAAGACTNAAGAAATCTTAGTAAGAGATAAATAACATTGTTCAAGGAATTAAAAGAAAATGTTAAAGAGTTAAAAATTGATAATAATATATTAGTCAACAATACTAGAAATGTTAATCTTTATTTTATGAACAGTAGAAGTTTATTATACATAAACATAAAATTATACAGAAAGCTAGTAAGAGCCTTGATTGATTTAAAAGTTAAAAGAAACTTTATTAATAAACAAGTCATAAAATGACTTAGACTTAATATAAGAGTCAAAGATGATAATTACTTAATATTATTAATGAATAATATTAAGGTTTAGAAGTATATTAACATTCAAACTTAGAACTTAAATATAAAGTATAACAGAAGTCATCAAGAAAAAATATCTTTTGATATTACAAGGTTAAGAATATATCAGGTTATACTAAGAATTGAATGGATAAGAAAGCATAATCTAATAATTGATTGGAGAATAAGTAAGATTACCTTTTTAGAAGAAACTGTATTTTTAAAAGTTGTTTATATTAATAAGACTATAAAAACATATTCTTGAAGAATATTATGAATGGCTGAAGTTATTCATAAAAAGAACTTGATAATTTAACTTTACCTGAGTATAAAC